>JAAIIK010020033.1:60850-72213 GCA_014706435.1 Silurus glanis | reverse complement strand
CACACACACACACACACACACACACACACACACACACACACACACACTTTATTGTATTATAACTATAAAACTGTTTACATGCTGTTTTTTGAACATCCATTTGACTGCTGCTGTTTTGCACAACGTTTTGTGTTTATATACAACTACACTCCTGTATCCAGTTCTCTCTTGCACATTGTACTGAATAATACACAGTAGGTTTACTGGTGGCGCTATTTTGTGTATTTGTCCTACACTGTATTGTGTTGTCTTGTACTGTTAGCACCAGGTTGCACACGATGCACTTTCTGCGGCGAGGACACTCACTAGTCCTGAACTCTGTGTTCTGTTATGTAGCTTTATGTTGTTAAATAGAGCACCAGGGTTCTGGAGGAACGTTGTTTCAATTCACTGTGCACTGCGTCTGATACTTTGTGGGTTAGTAAAGTCAGGTGCTGATGTACACTATATTGCCAAAAGTATTGTGATAAGTTTGGTATGTGATTTTCTGATCACTGCATTCCACATTTAGTCCCAATCTGCTCTTATAATTCCCTCCACTCTTCTGGGAAGATGTTCCCTTAGATTTTGGAGTGTGTTTATGGATATTTATGTTCATCCTCCACAAGAGTGTTATTAAAGGCAGGTACCGATGAAGGTGAGGAGACCTGAGGTGCAGTCAGCGTTCACATTCATCCCTAAGGTGTTCAGTAGGGATGAGATCAGAGCTCTATAGCAGACCACTCAAGATCTTCCTCTCCAAAGCATGTAAACCAGATCTTCAAGGAGCTCGCTTTGTGCACAGGAGCATTGTCATGCTGGAACAGGCTTGGGTCTCGTAGTTCAAGCAAAAGCAAAACTTCATGCTTCTGCATCCAGAGATGTCCGATACAGTTGTGTGGTTCCAACTTTGGAGCTACAGTTAGGAGAAGAACCAAATCTGTGTGGAAAAGTTTGGTGTCCCAATACTTTTGGGCATACACTGTATTTAACTGCAGTGAATGTATATAAAATAAATAAATAAAAAAAAACACAGTGGACGCTATAGATTCTTTTTATATAAATAAATCAATCAACCTGGTAATAGATACAGTTTGAATTAAAGTAATATAATAAAAAACTATTAAGAAAAAAAACATAATATAAAAATATATAATTGATATTAAAATACATAAAAAATATATAAATAAAAATATAAATAAAAATTTGTACATCAAAAAATATAAAAAAGTATAGAATAGAATTCTTTATTCATTGCACAGGTACAAATAAATTAAGTTTCAGTCCTCAAGGTGCATAAAAATTAAATACAATAAAATATTACAAATGTAAACATAATCAATCTGTTAAAATATAAAAGTACTACACATTTAAACAATAAAGTGTTGCACATTTAAAGTCTTTATACAGCTCGGGGGTGGGAATGAATAAATATGAAGCAGAAGTCTTTGAAGTGTATCAACGCTGTGTGTGTGTGTGTGTGTGTGTGTGTGTGTGTGTGTGTGTGTTTGTGTGTTTTGCAAATAGTCCCAAGCATTTACTGATGGTGTTTCTTGGTGTTCAGCTCTCTAATGGCTCTGGGGTCTGTTTTTGTGTGATGTGATGGATCTGAAGCAGCTGCCCGAGGGTAGAAGGTCTTTCAGGATGTTGTTTGCTGTTTGTTGTTAGCAGCGAGTGGAATGACAATTTTCAGGACTCAACACACACCCCTGTGGGGTGGCAGTGATCGTAAGCATGGAGCAGAGTCCTAATCCTAAGTGTCCTAATCTTAACAGACTGTTGGCGATCTGTTATAAAGTCCCTAATCCACTGGCACATGGGTTCTGAAAGTCCAAGATTATCAAGTTTTATGACTAATCTACTTGGAATGACAATATTGAAACCAGGACTGAAGTCTAGGAAAAGCATCCTCACATAGTTCCTCTGATGTTCAAGGGTGCTTGGTGCAGTGTGAAGAGCAGTGACAATGGCATCTTCTGTCGATCTGTTTGCTCTGTAGGCAAACTGAAGAGGGTCAAAAGATTGTGGGAGACTGTAGAACCAGCTTCTCGAAGAGCTTCTCGAAGCTCACGAAGTGAGTGCAACTGGGCAGTAATCACTGAGGCCACAAGCAAAACTCTTTTTCGGCAGTGGGATGGTAGTGGCAGACTTCAGGTAGAGTGTTATGATGGATGAGGACAATGATAGGTTGAAGATCTTGGTAAAAACAGCAGAGAGCTGGTTTGCACACTCCTTCAGAACCCATCCTGTCACACCATAGGGGCCAGCATGCCTCACTTCATGCTCCTGCACTATGAGGATGTGGTTGTTGGAGACCGATTGGGATGTCCTAACAGTCTCTGCTGCTATTACCTCATAGCGTGCAAAGATACAGTTAAGTTCCTCTGCCAATGAGGCATCTCCTTTGGCAGTCATGCAATACCTGGTCTTGTGTTGGGTATGTGCTTAATACCTTCCCACACCTGTCGTGGGTTGGTGAAGTGATCCTCAATTTTTCTCTTGTAGAACGTTTTAGTCTTCTTGACGCCTCTTTTTAGGTAAGCTCTAGCAGCACTGTAAAGACCCCTGTCTCCAGACTTTAAAGTGATATTTCAGGTCTTGAGGAGTGTTTTGACCTTGTTTCATTCAGGGATTCTGATTTGCGAACACCATGATTTGTTTGTTTACCATGAAATTGTCAACATTGTTTATATAGCAGAGCACTGTTGATGTATACACCTCCAGCTCATTATCTATAAATATGTCCCAGTTTGTCCCCTCAAAACAGTCCTGCAGCTGTGAGGAAGCTCCTCCAGATTTGAACAATCATTGCGGGAGGTTGAGCTTTTCTTTGGAGGGGGGGTTCATGTTCAAGTGAGGGGCATTAAAAGGTGGTCTGACTAGTCTAGATGTGGTAGTTATATTGTTCTTGAACCATTTTTGATGAATAGACTTTGTCCAGTGTGTTTTTCCCTCGAGTGGCACATTTAATTTTAAGTCTACATGATTACAATCTCCAGCTATGATATGAAATACTTCAGGGTGGTTTCTCTGCTGTAAACTAATAGCCCTAAATGCAGTGTTGTGAAAAAGTGTTTGCCCCCTTCCTGATTTCTTATTTGTTTGCATATTTGTCACACTTTAATGTTTCAGATCATCAAACTAATTAAAATATTAGTAAATGATAACACAAGTGAACACAACATGCAGTTTTTAAATGAAGGTTTTTATTATTGAGGGACAACAAAATCCAAAACTAGATGGCGCTGTGTGAAAAAGTGTTTGCCCCCCTGTTAAAACTGTGGTTTATCACACCTGAGTTGAATTTCTCTCACCACACCCAGGCCTGATTACTGCCACACCTGTTCACCATCAAGAAATATTTTAAATAGGACCTGCCTGACAAAGTGAAGTAGACCAAAAGATCCTCAAAACTTTACATCATGCTGAGAGCCAAGGAAATTCAGAAACAAATGGGAAAGAAAGTAATTGAGATCTATCAGTCTGGAAAAGGTTATAAAGCCATTTCTAAAGCTTTGGGACTCCAGTGAACCACAGTGAGAGCCATTATTTACAAATGGCAAAAACATTTTTGAATAATGTGGAGAACAGTGGAGAAACAGTGGAGAACCTTCCCAGGAGTGGCCGGCGGACCAAAATTACCCCAAGAGCACAGCGACGACTCATCCAAGAGGTCACAAAAGACCCCACAACAACATACAAAAAACTGCAGGCCTCACATGCCTCAGTTAAGGTCAGTGTTCATGACTCCACCATAAGAAAGAGACTGGCCAAAAATGGTCTGCATGGCAGAGTTCTAAGACCAAAACCACTGCTGAGCAAAAAGAACATAAAGGCTTGTCTCAGTTTTGCCAGAAAACATCTTGATGATCCCCAAGACTTTTGGGAAAATACTCTGTGGACTGATGAGACAAAAGTTGAACTTTTTGGAAGTTGTAGGTCCCATTACATCTGGCGTAAAAGTAACAGCGCATTTCAGAAAAAGAACATCATACCAACAGTAAAATATGGTGGTGGTAGTGTGATGGTCTACAGCTGTTTTCCTGCTTCAGGACCGGGAAGACTTGCTGTGATAAATGGAACCCTAAATTTTGCTGTTCACCAAAAAATCTTGAAGAAGAATGTCCGGCCATCTGTTCGTGATTTCAAGCTGAAGTGAACTCTGGTTCTGCAGCAGGACAATGATCCAAAACACACCAGCAAGTCCACCTCTGAATGGCTGAAGAAAAACTAAATGAAGACTTTGGAGTGGCCTAGTCAAAGTCCTGACCTGAATCCTATTGAGATGCTGTGGCATGACCTTAAAAAGGAGGTTCATGCTTGAAAACCCTCCAATGTGGCTGAATTACAACAATTCTGCAGAGATGAGTGGAGGGAGAAATTCCTCCACAGCGCTGTAACAGACTCACTACAAGTTATCACAAACGCTTGATTGCAGTTGTTGCTGCTAAGGGTGGTCCAAACAGTTATTAGGTTTAGGGGGCAAACACTTTTTCACACAGGGCCACGTAGTTTTGGATTTTGTTTTCCCTCATTAATAAAAACCTTCATTTAAAAACTGCATGTTGCGTTCACTTGTGTTCTCTTTTACTAATATTTAAATTAGTTTGATGATCTGAAACATTAAAGTGTGAAAACATGCAAAATAAAAAAGAAATCAGGAAGGGGGCAAACACTTTTTCACACCACTAAAAGTAGGCTAATGCTGTGCTAGCGTCGGCAGCAGGTGGGATGTAAACAGCTGTAACTATAGCAACAGTAAACTCACATGGGAGGTAAAAGGGCCTGCATTTAGCAGTCATGTTCTCCAAATCATAGGAACAATGTGTGTAATTTTGGTGTCATTACACCAGCTGTCATTACCCCCCCCCCCCCCCCCCCCACCTTTCCTCTTACAGGGGTCTTCGTTTCTATCCCAACGAAATGCTGTGCAGCCTGCTAGCTCAATGGCTTCATCTGGAATGAACGAGTGTAGCCATGTCTCTATTATCAGCAGGATGCAACAATCCTCAATATGTTTGTTGCAGTAATTTGGGAAGCGGTGGTTTGTGTGGTTGAGTTTTATCCACGTATCGAGCACTTGGGACCAGCGTCACCATGTTTGCTTTCTGTGTCTCCTCTTCCTTCGATGCCTGCTGGAGATGATGATGATCCACCCAGACCCTGGTGTTCTGCTTCGGTATTTTGTGCATATGTAGAAATTCACTCATAGCAGCCTGATTATACCGAGTTCCCAGAATTAGAAGGTCTTGTCGGCTGTATGTGGGATTTGCACTACTGGTCTGAATGTAAGTGTACATAAAAATAGACAAAAACACTCTAAAAAGGCACCAAAGAAAAGGGAGAGCGTCGAGCCACTGCGCCTGTCCCATTATTCCCAAGTGTTAATGTTTAACAATAGAATAAATAAAAAGGGAGAAGAGTAATCATGACTAACTAAACATCATTCTAAAGCTCTAAGCCTCGAGCAGTGATTTTAGATCAATTTAGATTTAATGAAAAACAATGATGAATGTATTTTGCTGAGTTTGTGTAAGCAGTACACAATAACAACATGCATAAAAAAGCTGTACTTACACTATGATTGTAATAACGAGTCACAACATATCCACTGCTGAAAATCCCGGTTTATTTGGAAAGATAGATGTCCAGTGAACATGCCGTAAAGCATTTTTGCTCCAACCAAACAATAGTGTTGTAATTTAGATGGTTATTCTTTTGTTTACGTCGCAGTACTTTGTGGGGTGTATTGTTTGCATTTGTTTCGGAGCAACTTTTGCATAAAAAATGTTTTGGTGTAAAAACAAATATAGCAAGTAGAATATAGTGTTACAACAAAATGAGGGCACCCACTAAACAAAGTCCAGGACAGGTGGAATCTCGGGCTTGAGCATCCACTCTCTCTGGTGTGGTGATGACGTTTATTCTGCACCACCTATCATTTCAAACCTTCGGTTTCCAGCCAGTAGCATTATGGAAACAACATGATTGATGGAAAATGTAGCCAATGAGTGCAGGATTCTAACGGTATACGGGAGGATTTTATTCCCCATGTGGGTGAGTCTTAGTTTTATTACTTTAGAAGTTTTTAGTGGTCAAAGAGTGAATCACGTTCACTGTGACTCACCTGGCAGGAAGTGGAATGCATGCAATGCAAACAGTTGTTTCCAGCTCGTGCTAACTGTAAAGAATACAAAAAAATAATTTACAGTACAAAAAAAAGTTTTAATGGAGATTGCATGTAACAGCGATGAGGAAAATATTCTTGGGGGTGGAGTGACGACAGCGGCCTGGTGATCTGCATGGGGATAAAAAAATCTATGTATATTTCCCTTTACAGTTTTATACATTTTGTCTGATTGTTTTTATAAGAGAAAAAGTGTGTGTGTGTGTGTGTGTGAGTGCATGTGTATTGTTGGGCACACTCCTGTCCATTTGAATAGTCATTAATATGAATGCAGTCTGTATAAATGGACATTACTGTAAATCTATAGCTTGTCTGGGCACCTGACCATCGCTATTAATGCGGTCTGTATGAATAACCAAAGCTCTATAACAATAGCCTGAACGGTCAGCCATTAATATGAATGCAGTCTGTATGAATGGACGCCTGAGTTTAGCAGGTGGCTCTCAAACATCGGGAGTGAGAACAGGACCAGACATAGTCTCAGATAAATGCTTGTAGGCATCTCATTTTATGATATGACACCTTTATAAAATTAAAAATATAAACTCCTGAGACATGTGGCTTTCAAACCAGTACTTGGATTGCTCCAGGACTGATTTCGTGTCATTTATATTCAAGGCATGTCAATTTATATTCAAGGCACTCCAGCATCTATAACTTATCTTTTTTACCATTATCAACTTTGGATGATGAATAGTAAATCCCACAGTATCTTCTTTTCAAAGATATTTAAATTGTGTATGTAGCACACTTTTTAGTCAGGAACTGTTAACATTAAAGGTTAGGTAGGGCATTTCAGCTGTGTGTCCCGAAGCGTGGGTGCATGCTAACAGGTTCATTAGCTGGCTGTGCTGATGATGATGATTTCAGACTGCGTTGTGGGCGGAGTTAAGGAGTTTTATGATGATTGACCCGAGTCACACATGAGCAGGAGCGAGTGTTTTGGATCCTCGTATCGTTTAATAAATGGGTTTCTGTATGTAATCAAAAATCCGCTTGTCCTGAGGCTACGGCTTTAATAAGAATGACAACCTGTTTTTATTATATATTTTTGACTTGATCATCATCATCATTATTATTATTATTATTATTATTATTCACAAAGAGAAACATGACCTTTAACCGCAGCATAATGGCAGCATGTGGGTCTGATTTACTGTCTAATCTGCTTCATCTGAAAACATCTGTTTCCATTTCTGAGCCGTGTTGAATATTTAACACTGACGTCCCGAGAGAGAGAGAGAGAGAGAGAGAGAGAGAGGAAAGGTTGTCCCACAGTAAAACACACCAGTCCCTGTCTCTCTCTTTCTTTCATGCTGTATTAGAACCAAGCTGAACCAATCAAGACGCAGGACTCCACAGTGCCTTGGAGCAAACATGGATGTTAATGTTTTAAATAAAGCGCAGCAGTCAGTGGAATAACAATAACACATTAATCCGTCTGTACGTCTCCCTCGGGGTGATGGAGGGATAATAACTCTCATTCTAATCAAACTGAGGGAGGGGCGGGGCTTCTTCACAGAGAAACTCCAGATGTGGAGACGTACAGATGGATTAGTGTGTTATTGTTATTCCACTGACTGCTGCGCTTTATTTAAAACATGTTTGCTCCAAGGCACTGTGGAGTCCTGCGTCCTGATTGGTCAGGAGGTGTTGATGAATTCTCAGTGCCCTGATTGGGTTAGAAGGTGTTGACCTCTAAGCATTCTGATTGGTCAGAAGGTGATGAGGTCTCAGTTTCCTGATTGGTCGAAAGATGTTGATGAGTTCTCAGTATCATGATTGGTCAGATGTTAATGAATTCTAAGTGTCCTGACTGGTCAGAAGGTGTTCACAAATATAGCAGCTCTGCTGTAGCGTTGGTATATGTTTATTTTGATATGTTAGCATGTTAAATGTATTGTTTACAGATTATGGAGATGTTTTCTCAAAATTAAGAGATTTCCGGAAGGAGTTTCCACTGTCAGTGTCAAGAGCGGTAAAAATCCAGCCAATCAGGATCCACTATTTACACCTGAATTTCCAGCCAAACACAATCCACTATTTACACCAGCGGATCTTAAACAATGTTGAAAAGAAGAAAAGTAAAATGCAGCATGAAAGAAGTAAATGATGTTTTAAAGATGATGAGTGAGGCTAAAGCAGGAGACACTGAGGTGCTTTAGAACTTTACAAATCTCCACAAAAACCGTGTGGAACATCTTCCCAGAAGAGTGGAGGTTATAATTACAGTCTTATTCTCAGGTCTCCATGCATCTTGAACCCTGTAGCTTACAAGCGGCGAAGTCTCGTACCATCACAGCATCAGATAAACTCATATGTTAACGACTTTGCGACTGGAGCGCAACTGATTTCACTCGTTCGCTAATTACCCTTCCGTCCATGTGGAAAGAGGTGTTAGCGAGCCCTGTATAATGTGAGTGTCAGGTGTGTGAAAGTCGCTGATCCATGCAAGGAAGTGATGCACATCATCTGGCAGAGGAATATAAAACACCGTGACCTCAGAGGTCCCAGGATAAATGTGAAGCTGGACATAAAAATAAATCATCTAACCTGAGCTTCACACCACGTGTGTGAGAATGTGTTCCAGAAAAAAGCGATTCTTCCACGCTGTCTGCTTCTGAATCCCAGAGCTAGCTCCTTTAGCTAATCATTCACACCGCTAGCTGAATTAGCGTTGAGAGGCAAACGAGTGAGTCCGAGTGGATGAGATGAGATGAAGTGATTGGAAAGGAAGGCGAAAGATGTTTGTTGTTCCTGTCTCTATTCTTCTCTTATCCACCCACTAGACGAGCTGCCGAGCCCCGAGAGCCGGGGCAATTAGTGTCTACCTGTCACATGTGGTCTGTCGAGCGTGTGTTGCCTCATTGTTCTGAATTCCTGCAGCTGGAGTGGAGATTTTCTGCATTTTTCATGCCTCGCTGCTCCGCTCCATCATACGGCTGTCAAACTCGTACCACATTCACATGAGTTTTTAAATATCTATTAAACCATAACAATTGCGTTTGCAGTGATAATTATGGGGCTGTTAAGCTTACAGAACCTTGCATAAGCATGCACATGAGCTCTTTTGAACGTTTTCGCATATTGAACACCAAGTTATACCCAGAGTTCCCCTTGGAGTCACAGCTCTTATTTTTTCACCAGTGGATTTATTTTCCTATGCAGGAATTAGAATTTTTTTTCCTAAACTCAATGCTGTGAAACTTGAAACAAGCCTTGAAGCCTTTGGAGTCTTTTACTAAAGCTAAAATGATATAAAGCTAGCTGGCAAAATTTTAGCTGGCTAAACATCTAAGTAGTTTCAGCCCCAGACTCCGCTCATGGACCGCAGACCATCTGATATCTTTTGCACACAAGCGTCACAATTTTGCAAGCTATGATCTAAATCGATCTCGACACAAACCTTTTGATAACCGTTGAAGCTTTTTCACAAAACAGTCACGGAAATAAATATCAGGACATCGTGCTACCAGTGAGGAAATCAGGTTTCTTCAAGTCAGAAAACAGCTGTGACTGGATGTTTAAAATATCCATCAAATGGCCTTGTTTGGTGACAGCAATCAAATAACGTGAAAGTGAACGTGAGGTCCTCATGAGTCACGCCGCATGTCTGAGAGGACGAGTGCATCAATCTTCAGAAGCAATCTGATTTACAGAGTGGCTTTACTGAGCTTTCGTTTAATCCATCAGCACTATGACCTGAAGTGACCCTGTTCTCATGATCAGAGGCTTCATCGGTTTTATGGGTGAACATGTTTTGGTAAAATCATGAGCGCTACAGCCATGAGCCATATAAAATTCATATAAATAAAATAACTAACTAAATATACATTTTTGGAAATGAATATAAGATAGAGGTTGAGCGATAGTGGATTTTGCCGATACCGATAGCTAGGTTGGATCATAATTTCGGTTAATCTAAATAAAATAAATACTGGATTAAAAAAAACACCATGTAAAAAAAGTACTGAACTTTATTAAAAACATAAAAATGTAAATGTAAAACAGTACTGAATCATGAAAGTGTGCAAAATTAAATAAATATAAATATATTCATTATTTTAATCCGGGGGAGTGGTGGCTCCAGCGGTTAAGGCGCTGGGTTGCCGATCGGAAGGTCGGGGGTTCAAGCCCCGGTATCGCCAAGCTGCCACTCTTGGGCCCTTGAGCAAGGCCCTTAACCCTCTATGCTCCGGGGGTCCCTTACGAGGGAAATATCAAGGTCCGTGACGTCGGAGTGACGTGGGGCCGCCTTCCCGTGGGCTCACCACCTGCAGGAGGGACCGTAAGGGACGGTGCTGTGAGGATTGGGCAGCAGTCGAAGGCGGGGGCCTGCTTAGACTGCTGCCCCCGCGACCCGAATTACGGATAAGCGGGAGAAAATGAATGAATGAATGAATGAATGAATTTTAATCTATATTAAGGGAAATAAAAGGCATGCATTGAAACTGAAACAAAAAGTAGCACTCCAAATAAATAAAAACAGTTACCTTTAAAAATAACAAAATAGACACAAAATAAAGAGCACATGGCGTGAGAGATTCGCCTCTAGAGGCCGCTCTCGTACTGTATAACGCAACCTGGAAAAACTATCTGAATGGATTCTTGCTGATAGACGATAGTTCCAGCAGTCAACTATTGGTGTTGATTAATCAACAATACAGATGAATCGGTTGGCCATCCATCCATATATCCTTTCATTCTTCCTTCCATGCATCCATCCATCAATGTATTAATCCATTCTGAGTTTAGTGCCAGTGCAGTATGTATTGTGTGTGTGTGTTCAGGAGAATGATGTACAGAACAGAGTTAAATACACACTGAAGTGTCACTGAAGTATCACGTATCGTTTCTTATTCAATCTAAAGCTGGTTATTAGTTCTTTAATTAGAGAGTGTTGGATTGACAGCTAATTTAATTAACTACTCTCTCTCTCTCTCTCTCTCTCTCTCTCTCTCTCTCTCTCTCTCTTCCTCTGTCTGTCTGTCTGTCATTAGGAAAGCGGTGAAGGCGACGTTAGTGCTGCTCCCTCTGCTCGGCATCACGTACATGCTGTTCTTCGTGAATCCAGGGGATGATGACATCTCACAGATCGTATTTATTTATTTCAATTCCTTCCTGCAGTCTTTTCAGGTATGATACATCAGGTGTGTGTGTGTGTGTGTGTGTGTGTGTGTGTGTGTGTGTGTGTGTG
>JAAIIK010020033.1:17273-43056 GCA_014706435.1 Silurus glanis | reverse complement strand
CCCTTTGAATCTGTTCCTCAATTCTTCTTTCATGTTCACGCTGGGCCTGACGCCGCTGCTCTTCATCTCTTCTGCGATTCTTTTCTTCCTCTCGTGCATCATCTTCATTTTTCTCTGGATGTAGTAAAATCATATTAAACATGCATCATGTGTTAACATTACTATACAAAGCTCCTCAACAAGTTCTCTCATTATAATTGATATAATCTGACATACGGTGCTTGTCAAAAGTGTGGAAACACACAGCGTTTTAGGATTTCTGAAAGAGACATGCATGTTCCTTTTGTTTCTATGCAACAAACTAGGTAATGTAATGGTATGAAGATGTCCCAGGTCATTTTTTTTTTAAATCCTCTCTTAGCATGAAGAACAGCTTTGCACACTCTCAGCATCCGTGATCCAGTTCATCCCAGAGCAGTTCAGAAGGATTTAGTTGCGGTGAGTGGGCAGGTCGTCCTATGATAGATATCACTCCAGACGTCTGTCTGCTCTCTAAATAACACTTACAGAACTCGGATGTTCGCTATGACTCATCGTCTTCGTACGGTTCCAACGAGCCGCAGTCGAGACGGAACTGCATGGTGTTGAAGTGTGGAATGGGAGCCATGTTGGTTCAGGATTCCTTTCACTTTCTGTAATCTTCCCTGCTCCAAAACAACCGAAAACCATTAAACTTCCACCTCCATGTGTGACTGTGAGGGTGAGGGAGTCTGAGCTCATCTTCTCTCTTGTTCTCCATCGTATATAAATGTCTTCTTTTAGAGACAAATTGTCCCATTTGGGCTCCACAGAATTTTCATCCACCCATTCACTGTCCAATTGTTGTGTTTCTGCCTTTTACCATAAAAACAAATGGAACACGAATGTGCTATAAAAGATGGTGTTTCCACACTTGTTCACAGGTTCTGTAACCTTTGTAGTAAAGAAACGACTTGCCATAATTTATGCAAATTGTGTTCTTTTCCTCGTAATTTACGTTGCAGTCCAGGTGTATGTAGCAGTGGTCCCCACTCTCTCGAATTGTGAAACAGGGATCATCTCTTGGATCGAATATGTACCACAAATCTGGATCTGTGCAGCACTCCTTTGGTGAACACTTTCCATATTTTACTTTTAGGTAGATGGTTTGGCCGAGTTTGATTAAAACGATCTGGTTTTGCGTTGATTTTTTGAAAGGTTCCACATAAAACTGAAAATAAACAGAAACATTATTAGTCATGTATACCTTATAAGGTGTTACTGACTTTTAAATAACAAATTATAATAAATTAGTCAATTGTATCACTTATTCGCTCAATTGGATTTGCTGGAACTTAAGATCAGTTCAAAAATGCAGTAATAATTATTATATGTTTAATTAAGCTAAACATGTACCAAGCTGAGCCACTAACTGCGATTCTGTCTGCTCTGTAAATTAATAAACATTTTTACCCAGCGCTTTTTTTTTTATAGAATAGCCTTTATTTGTCACATTTACACTACAGCACAGTGAAATTCTTTCTTCGCATATCCCAGCTTGCTCGGAAGCTGGAGTCAGAGCGCAGGGTCAGCCATGATATGGGGCCCCTGGAGCACAGAGGGTTAAGGGCCTTGCTCAAGGGCCCAAGAGTGGTAGCTTGGTGATACCGGGGCTTGAACACAGTCACGAAAATGAAGCGCTATTTTGATCCTTCAGTCAGTTTTGCTTTGTAAACATCAATAACAGCATGAACTCCTCAATCCTCAATATAAGTTTATAATCCACAGCTGGGTGTGAGGCCTTACACCATTTTAATGCTCTCCACTCCACTAGGCCTCAGGTTCTTCACCTCCACATCATGCATTAACATCCTCGAACACCTCACACCTAGCCTTGGATCACCTTAGTTATTATATATATGAGAACACATAATGGGAAAGTGTGGAGCAGTGTAAAAGGTCTAAAAAGCATTTCTCTGATGGATGTAGTGATTGGGTAAATTATTACTGTATTGTATGTAGCAGAAAACGGCCATAGGTTCCGGATCGCAATACACACAGTCCAAACGTAGCCCGTGCGATTGTTAACAGTTATTTCTCCTCCAAGGAAGCCCATTCTGAAATGTGAGGTAACAGATATAAATTTTTCATTTTTTACAATTAGATTTATAATTTTTATTAAAATATTATTAAACTATTTTACCATGGTAACTTGTGGATGAAATATATTCACAGATTGCTTCATGGCATTAAGGGTAAAACTTGTAACATAATATAATATATAATATAATATTTCATATATATTACAATATTATAATATATATAATATTTAATAACTCCATCAAAAGTTGTGAAATGTAAACAACACAATGCAATATTTTGAAAATCTTATCAATCCATATTCTGTTCACAATAAATGCAACAAAAAAAACATCAAATGTTTAAACTGAGACTTTATACCATTCTAATTTAATGGTTGCAACACGTCTCAAAAAAGTTGAGTGTGTATATATAAATATATATAATATACACAGTAATCCCCTGTTTATCGTGGTGGTTACATTCCAAAACCACCCGCGATCAACATATGTATTTATGTATTAACATATTACTTCATTTTATAAATAAATAATTATATTCTTTATAATAAATGTCATTTTTTAAACATTAAAAAAAAAAATCAGCTGGTAAACAGTACTGTGTTGTTATGTACGTCTTTGGTGCAAAGGTCTTAGGAGAGCTCTATACCTTTACCCATTATTAAATGGTTGTATAGCTGCATTCAGAGGTGTGTTGACTTGTTGAATACTTATTTTTCCCTATATATATATATATATGCACGTATATGTCAATGAAATAAAAAAAATATATCATATATCATTTTTACTTTTCTATGGAAATATCTGGCAACCCTTGAAGGTATGACCTTACACACGGGTGTGTGTTAATAACCAGTATGTTGAGCTCAGGAATTAGCTTTCGTTTCTTTGTCAAGCCAGCTAGTTCTTCATAGCTAAAAATAACTCGTACACACACACACACACACACACACACACACACACACACACACACACACACACACACACACACACACACGACACTGAAGCTAATTCTGAATTGCTAACATGCTAATTTTCCAGATATCAACACAATAATGATTTATTGTCATTTGCTTTCGTTTCTTTGTCAAGCCAGCTAGTTCTTCATAGCTAAAAATAACTCGTACACACACACACACACACACACACACACACACACACACGACACTGAAGCTAATTCTGAATTGCTAACATGCTAATTTTCCAGATATCAACACAATAATGATTTATTGTCATTTATGTAAGTTGGATTCATGTATTAACTGTTGACAGACATTGAATCTTCTCTTACTTCTAAATCACAACCTCTGTGATTTAAGAGTTTCTGAGAAATGAAAGTAACACCGTTTTCAACACACATGTGTGTAATGTAAGGTAGAGGTAAAAAAAAAGCTACATATTTATCAAAAAAATGCAGTTTATGAAACTCACCTTGTGTGTGTTCATGTGTGAAGCTGAATGTCAACACTGGAACTGAAACCTGCTGTCGGATTGCAGTGACAGGAGGACAGGGCAGGACAAGGCAGGACAGGGCAGGACAAGGCAGGACAGGGCAGGACAAGGCAGTAAGGCAGGACAAGGCAAGAGGGCAGGACAAGGCAGGAAGGCAGGACAAGGCAGGACAAGGCAGGACAGGTGAGCTCACTGTACATATGTGATTAAAAGGCTTTTATTGTATTAGGGTGGGGTGATGAGTTTACAAGGCTGGTGTTGTTTAAAAGCTACTGGAGAGCTCGTTGTATCCCATACAGAAATCCGATATATGACAATATATGCCTATAAACATGTTCATGTTTGGATTACACAGATATTAAAATCTATGTCAGATACTTGTACATATATGCCACATATACGCTACATTACACATTTTTCTTATATATATATATATATATATATATATATATATATATATATATATTTGAGAAAATATAAAAAAAAACATATACAGCGTTATTCAAAAAGAATGAACTGATATCATGACGCATTGCTTTAGTTCTTAAGCATCGTCATGGAATGAGTCAGTGATCATTTATAAAAGAATTTTTCTAAGTTGATTGTGAGTATAATAGGAGTGACTTGGCTGGAGTTTCGTATTACTTTTCCTTAATAAAATATTGCGTAATAAATTCGGTTCATTCTTTTTGAATAACCCTCCCTCCCTCCCTCTCTCCCTCCCTCTCTCTCTCTCTCTCTCTCTCTCTATATCTCTATAACTTTTATAGTATACAATATATATAATAAATAAAATGAAGCATTATTATTCTCACTCGTGTATTTAGTTATTAAATCTCACACAGTATCGTGATGTGGTTTTCTTCTCTCCAGAATGAAAAGCTCCTTGAAATTTTCCACAAACTAAATCGGTGTATTAATCATCATGTTTATAAACGAGCTCCACTACCTGCTTTACTCTACACGCCACCGCGGAGAGACTTTTTTTAATCACTTTATGTTTTAAATATATTAAATATATAAATGGCATATTATAAAACCAGCAAATAATCACAGAATAAGGGTAATGTTTTATTTATTTTTAATTACAGAACAGAATTAACAACAAAATGAACAGTTTATTCAAAGTTATTTAAAATGTATTTTTATACTAGAAAATCCATTGCCAATCAAGCACAAAATGCATTCAATCCTTTTTTTCTGGAGCTCTGCTATTTTGCTGTTTAATGACAAACACAATGAAGAGTTTAAATAATTTGATTCTCCTGCATTTACACTGAAGCATGTTTCAGATCTACATCCATCAGCAGAGATGCCTGACATAAGCACAAGACTGAAGACTCTCTGTGAGTTTCTCAGTGTTGAATCGTCCCATGAGAAATTCACCATTAACACCTATATGACTCTCGTTTCACATTGTAACTAATTCCATAAGTCAACATTAGGAATCTTATATATTATGTTGTACGTTAATGTATCATGAATGGTGTTGCACAATATATTAGTATATGCATCCTACATATATATAAAAACACATGTGCACTAACAATCATTTAAAACCGTGCAATATTACCTGTGTGCAATATGTTTGATAGTGTAACTACTTACTCGTGGTCTCTTTTTTCTTCTTTTGTATTTATACGTTGTGTTGTGTATATACTATATACTGCATTACGCTTCTATTTATTCATTTTTTACATATTTGCTCATTTCTTTTTGTTTCCTGCTGTAACCGAGAAATTTCCCCACTGTGAGACGAATAAAGGCATATCTTATCTTAAACATTAGATAGTAGGATAAAAACATTTTTTTCCAAATATTTGTACATATACTTTATTAAATATGTCTCAAGCAACTAATAGAACTACACATATGTTCATATACGTTCACATATCGGTTCAACAGCGGGTTCAGCAACTAATGTTGTGGGAACCTCTCCTTCACAAGTGCCGGCTGGTGATGAGGCTACTCTAGGCTACTCTCCTTTTCAATGCTTAAAGTTGAACCAATTTCACTGTCTACAGAGTGATCGTCTAAAGATTTGGTTGGTTAATGCTGAACACAAGTGCGACTGCAGAATTTAGGGTTGCAGGAGAAATTCTTGTTGAACTGAATGCCCAGGAACTGATCCAACAGCATGCTAAAGAAAACACCTCTGACTTCCACAGCTCAATTTTTATACAAAGTAAAGCAGTATCCAGGCTTGTCTTTTTGGGTGATCTTATGGACATTGTGTTTTACAGAAGAAGAGGAATGTTGAGTAAACTGAACTACAGGATTATGGGTAAAGACACAACACAGTGTAGCCTCATAAATATTATAATATTATTTGGTAGTTCAGGAGCAATGACAGTGGAGTTTTTACCCAGGTTCTTCAACGAGATTTTGAAAAGTGAGAAGATGCCTAAGGAATGGAGAAGGAGTGTGCTGGTACCGATCTTTAAGAATAAGGGAGATGTGCAGACCTGCAGTAACTACAGGGGAATAAAGTTGATCAGTCACACCATGAAGTTATGGGAAAGAGTAGTGGAAGCCAGGCTGAGAGAAGAGGTGACCATCTGTGAGCAACAGTATGGTTTCATGCCGAGGAAGAGCACCACAGATGCCTTATTTGCTTTGAGAATGTTGATGGAGAAGTATAGAGAAGGTCAGAAGGAGCTGCATTGTGTGTTTGTGGATTTAGAGAAAGCGTACGACAGGGTGGAGAGAGGAGTTGTGGTATTTTATGAGGAAGTCTGGTGTGTCAGAGAAGTATGTGAGGGTGGTGCAGGACATGTATGGGACAGTGTGACAGCAGTGAAGTGTGCAGTAGGAACGACAGACTGGTTCAAGATGGAGGTGGAACTGTATCAAGGATCGGCTCTGAGCCCTTTCCTGTTTGCAGTGGTGATGTACAGGTTGACGGACGAGGTCAGACAGGAGTCTCCATGGACTATGATGTTTGTTGATTATATTGTGATTTGTGGTGAGAGTAGGGAGCAGGTGGAGAAGATCCTGGAGAGGTGGAGGTACACGCTGGAGAGAAAGGGAATGAAAGTCAGTCGGAGTAAGAGAGAGTACATGTGATTGAATGAGAGGGAGGGCAGCGGAGGGGTGCTTTTGCAGGGAGAAGAGGTGGAGAAGGTGGAGGAGTTCAGGTACCTGGGGTCAACAGTGCAAAGTAATGGAGAGTGTGTTAGAGAAGTGAAGAAAAGAGTGCAGGCAGGGTGGAGTGGGTGGAGAAGAGTGATAGCAGGAGTGATTTGTGATAGAAGAGTATCTGTGAGAGTGAAAGGGAAAGTTTATAGGACTGTGGTGAGACCTGAGATGTTGTATGGTTTAGAGACAGTGGCATTGAGTAAAAGACAGGAGATGGAGCTGGAGGTAGCAGAGCTGAAGATGTTGACATGCTACTGCTGGGTTTTTCTCTGTGTAAAAACACACAGGGACTTATTTCCATGTAACGATGCTCACAGTATTGCACCCACTACACCCCTTTGAACTACTCAAAGAGGCACAATACTGCTCCAAGCTCGACTTCTGCAGTGCCTACAATCTAATCAGAATCAACTAAATGAATGAATGGAAAACTGCCTTCCACTCCACTAAGAAGCATTATGAGTACAGGGTGATGCCATTCGGCTTGATCAACGTGCCCCGTGGTATTTATTTACTCCTGTTTACTGTTTATTTATCGCAGCAGAAAAGTGTGAATTTCACAGGGACTCCATCACCTTTTTTGTATACAACATCAGTTGCTAGGGGATTAGAAAGGACTGAAAGAAAGTGGAAGCAGTGACAACGTGGCCTACGTAATCACAACCGCGAATACATCAAGAACGCCAAGCGACAAGCCCTCTTTTTTCCCCCCATTTTCATTTTACTGTAACCGATCACCCTGCTGCGACACTACTTACACTTTAACACTACTCGAAAGACTGCACTGTACATAAACATGTCTCCATATTGTTTTTAATGATGTCTCTTACTGTTACTGTTTATTGTTGCACATTTTCTTACTGTTCCACAAATGACAACATTCTACATGTTGCTTTTTTGCACTGTTATAGTCATTTTCAAATAATATCCTTCTGTGTTTATCTTAAATTTTGCAGTTTATACAGTATTATTGTAATGTATTTTGCACATTTGCACTCCCATAATACGTTTATTGTATATTTGTGTATTGATTCGATTTACATTGTTTTAAAGCAGCTTTACACAGATAATGTGGTGATAAAGAATGAATAATAATAAGCCGCAGCAGCAGCAGATTAATTCAAAATATCTTATTTTGGATAATTAAATGTGTACAGAATTTTTTATCAATTACACAACAATATAAATAATATTCAATTATATACAAAAAATTCTCTCCACTGTAATTTTATTGTGATTCTAATCTGATTTTTGGTTTTACTAGGTATGTGAACGTATGCATATTTAATTAGATGGAGCCTCATTCGCTTAAATAAACAATGCAAGTGTTGTAATAAATTACATTCTCCATATGTTATTTCTTACGACATTTTGAATTTGCTGATACTCCTCTGTATTAGTATTCGAATAGGAGCTGTTGTTCACCCACGTCATGACATTCTCTCTCTCAGAATTGTTGATCAGCCTCTTCTCAGCATATTTATTTATAACATTTTTAAATCCTGAATTGTAGTATTTGTCCATGAAAATTGTTGTAAGTGCAGGAATCCTTTGGTTATCTGAAATAAAGACGCATGAAGAGAATAATTTTGGTTAGGTCAGTATTGGGTATAAATAATGTGGATGTTCTGTACTTTACACTGCACAGCTACAGAACCTGTAATATTTCGATGTTTGATTATTTGCATGTATTTTACAGATTATCAAATGGAATGGTGCAGAAGGACTAAGCAATACTTAAACATTTTACAATGCTACATTGCACATGTAATATGTACGTGACAAAAAGGAACAACACTGAATCCTTAGAACTTGAAACTTATTTTATGCTTTAAGTTTCTATTTGGTTTATGGCTGGTGATTGTCTGATCGATTACAATACATTTTCCTCATCTGGAACCAAGTAAGCGTCTCATATGCAATATGTTTTTACCCATTACACTGCTGGGGAAACTGCAGTCTGGGAGAATAATCCGGTCTGGGTCCTACCACCAGTTACCACCAGGCTTCCATATATAAGTAGCTAAAAGTAGCTTTTTGAGTGAAATCAAAGTGTTATAAAATATTTACACACGTTACGAAATTAAAAAATGATTATTTTAGGCAGAAGTACAGAAGCATACACAAAGTATTAAAACAAAACCATGAAGTCTGGTTGATAATATAGTAAATAATTATTTCAAACAAAACAATTAAATGTGTGCACTTAGGGCACTTCATACAGTATATTAACATTACTTTAGAGTAATGTTTACATTTTACACACATTTTTTTTATATGTTTAATAAAACCATGGGCGTTTTCATTGTCTTTATCAATCACATTCTGTCTGTTTAAATACAGGCTCAGCGGGGATTGGCACCTAACAACAATAATAATAATAATAATAATAATAATAATAATAATAATAATAATAATCTTCTACTCCTTTCAGCTGCTTCCATTAGGGGGCGCCACAGCGGATCAGCCGTCTCAATATCCCCTTGTCCTCTACATCTGCCTCTTTCAAATATACTACCTGCATGTCTTCCCTCACCACATCCATAAACCTCCTCCTTGGTTTTCCTCTTTTCCTCCTTCCTGGTGGCTCCATTCTCAGCATTCTCCTACTGATATACCCCATGTCCCTCCTCTGCACATGTCCAAACCACCTCAATCTCACCTCCCTCACCTTGTCTCCAAAACGTCCTACATGTGCTGTCCCTCTAATAATCTCATTTCTAATCCTGTCCATCGTCGTCACTCCCAACGAACATCTCAAAATCTTCAGCTCTGCTACCTCCAGCTCCGCCTCCTGTCTTTTACTCAATGCCACTGTCTCTAAACCATACAACATCTCAGGTCTCACCACAGTCCTATAAACTTTCCCTTTCACTCTCACAGATACTCTTCTATCACAAATCACTCCTGCTATCACTCTTCTCCACCCACTCCACCCTGCCTGCACTCTTTTCTTCACTTCTCTAACACACTCTCCATTACTTTGCACTGTTGACCCCAGGTACCTGAACTCCTCCACCTTCTCCACCTCTTCTCCCTGCAACCGCACCCCTCCACTGCCCTCCCTCTCATTCA
This sequence comes from Silurus glanis, assembly GCA_014706435.1. NCBI lineage: Eukaryota > Metazoa > Chordata > Actinopteri > Siluriformes > Siluridae > Silurus > Silurus glanis. Next base: position 33,334 of record JAAIIK010020033.1, on the reverse strand, counting down.
CACACATGTACTCTGTCTTACTCCTACTGACTTTCATTCCCCTTCTCTTCAGTGCATATCTCCACCTCTCCAGGCTCTTCTCCACCTGCTCCCTACTCTCACCACAAATCACAATATCATCCGCAAACATCATAGTCCATGGAGACTCCTGTCTGACCTCGTCCGTCAACCTGTCCATCATCACTGCAAACAGGAAAGGGCTCAGAGACGATCCTTGATGCAGTCCAACCTCCACCTTAAACCATTCTGTCGTTCCTACTGTTGCTCACAGATGGTCACCTCTTCTCTCAGCTTGGCTTCCATACCTTGCTTTATATACCCTGAACGACAAATGCATTTCTATACATCCACATCCAACTTCTCCATCCATACATTGTTCACCCAACATCTGTGCCTAATTTGGCGCCCCCTTATACATACAATGGTAGTGTCCAAATGTCTAGGTACAGACACACGCATAACAAACTATACTATTTCATGCATAGATATCACACATGGCACATTCCTGTACGCATGCACATCAAAAGAATATTTTAATAGACATATACATATACATGTTGCATATGCATATTTGATTGGCTTTATTTTTTGACACAACCTCTTTCTCATTATGCTCTCCTGCACTTCATTTCCTCATTTCACCACCATTTCTCTTTGTCTTCCTTTCTCTTTCCAGATGTCACACCAAGTACCTTTCTAGCTGTCTCCCTTATCACTTCTGCAGTAGTTGCCCAATTATCCAGCACCTCTTCACCACCACCGAGCTCCTGTCTGTCCTCTTCCCTGAACCCCTCTGTGGATCTTCCTACTTCGTCCTTGTCTGCCTCTGGATAGTGTTCTCTTTGACTGGAGGCCACTCTTTGCAGCTTGGGACGGTTTCTCATCAACGCCTTGGGTGGTTCCATGAAATTCCGAAATATGAATGGGAGCTTTGAGGATGGATTGGACTGTAGTTAATGTCAACAGTCTCCTACACTGACTCAGGACTACTTTTCGCTTCTGATCATCATCACTGTACCCCGCAACATTGTATATCTGCTACAAATGGACATTCGGTGTAACCCAGATGAGGATGGGTTCCCTCTTGAGTCTGGTTCCTCTCAGGGTTTCTTACTTATGCCATCTCTGGGAGTTTTTCCTTGCCACAGTCTCCACCGGCTCGCTCATCAGGGACAAACTTACTGATAAAGAACATATTAACGTTTAATCACCACATTATCTGTGTAAAGCTGCTTTGAGACAATGTTCATTGTTAAAAGCGCTATACAAATAAAAATGAATTGAATTGAATTAAATTGAACCACACACTACAGTTTACCTCCTTTAGTTTCCACCATCTTATTCTTCTTTCAGTCCTCACTCTCCTCCTCTTCTTCTTCGCCTCCAAAGCCGTCCTACAGACCACCATCCAATGCTGTCTAGCTACACTGTCCCCTGCCAACACCTTACAGTCTCCAATCTCCTTCAGGTTATATGGCTGGGTCGTACTCCCTTTCCACTTTGTCTCCTGAACACACAACATATCTACCCTACAATATAATACCTGTGGTGGTTGTTGGTAACCCGGGCCTTGACCAATCCGGTATGAAATTCTGATTCGTGATCGGCATGTTTGATTTGGCACATTTTACGCTGGATGTCCTTCATAATACAACCCTCCAAATTTATCCGGGATTGGGACCAGCACTAAGAGTGACCTGACTTGTGCAACCCTAATGGCTGGGTTAATAATAGTACAGTGGAACCCGGTTATGTCGTCGGCCTAGGGGACGCCAAAAAGCGTCGAGATAACCGATGATCGAGATAAACGAAAACCAATATGGCGGCAATATATTAACGTGTTTGAAATTTCTTTATGTACATGATGTGCGTTAATAAATGAGAATGTGCATGCACGTGTTTTTAAAGGTTTTTTTTTACACATCAGCGTTGCCACGATTTGTTTGATGAAGGCATGCTATAAAAATGTACATACATGTTTAATAACAACAAAAGGCATATGTGCACCAACTAACAGCAGAGATTTACCAGTATACAATACAAACCACCGTCGATTCTTAAAACAAACCTTTATTATATTCTCCAACATTGCAAACACAAAGATCGCTCACAAAATCACTAAAAACGTGCGGGGTGTAGTTCGTTTTTACAAAAAGCTAACCAGTGTCAAAATTAAATTCTCGAGTCATTTTACTCTGACACAGCTCTGAAAAGTGTCCTACACTCCTGTGCCTCCTCTTACAACATAGCTGTTAGGTGGCAGTGATGGAGGCGGAAGCCGAAGCACCAGCAAACAGAGCTTTAATGAAATATACAGAGAAAACACACAAATACCCTCGCTTAGGGAACGCGTTCGGTGAAGTCCCTAAATGACGCGGGTGAGTCCGTGAATGAGTCCAGGGAGCACTTCAGGGAGGAAAAAATTTAGTGAGCAATAGCGTGTACATAAAGTCCAGCGGCAACAATAACGGACGACGGAGTGGAGTGAGTGAGGTGTTTATATGTGTGCGTGAAACGAGGGACAGGTGTGTGCAATCAGTACGATGGCGAGGAGCTCCGTGTGGGTGAGGCGCGAACGGGAGAAGAAGCAGGGTGCTCCCTGACAATAGCATCTGTAAGGCTTGATTTTTCCGCCACTTCCATAGTGCCGTCTCACTACCGTATTCTCGCGTATATAAGATGCACACTGGGTGAGGGGTATGTAAAACTCTCTGTAAGACGCGTCGTCTATACGTGAAAATATGGTAGTGAGATGGTGACATGGCAAAAGCCAGCGATTGGTCATGCGGATCGAGATAACCTGTAATGCGGATAAGGAGGCGGAAGCCGAAGTAAATGCAAACAAAGTTTATTGAGAATACTCAGGAGATAATCCACCAATACTTGTAGTGAATCAGTAAAATCCAGTGGTGTGCCACTGGAGCGCGGTCCACGAAGTTCTGTGAAAGCAGAGACAGTTCGTGTAGAGAAACCATGGATCCGTGCTATGGAAAGATTTTATACTCCAGCTCCAGTTGTGTTCCACCTCATGAATATTATGAACCTTTAAAGAAGTAGATGCCTGGAAAATCCCGAACCAGAGGGGACAGTGCGAGGTCTCCCGAGTCGCAAACAGATCTACCTGGGTTCTGTAATATCTCTGCCATATCTGCTCCACCACCTCAGGGTGGAGCCTCTATTTCCTAGGCCTCTGCCCTTGCCTCAAAAGTTCGTAATCTTCAATTTAACCAGCCCGGGATGTGAACGGCTCTCAGTCCGAGGAGTTTTCCTTGGGACCACAGGAGGAGGATCCGGTGCACCAGCCTGTACAGGGGCAAGATCGAAGACCCCCCTTCGCGGTTGATGTATGAGACCACTGACGTGTTTTCCACACGGACCAGCACGTGGTGACCTCTCAGGTCTCGGAGGAAGTGTTTGAATGCCAAGATCATAGCCATCATCTTCAGGCAGTTTATGTGCCATGAACGATGTAGCCGGTCCCACCGACCTAGGGTGGAGCGGCCACTCATGACCAACTCCACTCTTGGAGGCCAAGTGGAAGCACATTGGACGCTGCCACCATGAGACCCAGCAGCTTCTCAAACTGCCTCACCGTGAATGTTAGCCTTCTCCCACTCTCCCAACTGCTGTGAAATTGGCTGCGATCCCGGCGGGAGACAATTATGCCCGCAGCACGGTCGAGTGCCACACTACGCCTAAGAAGGTGATTCTCTGCACCGGAGAAAGCACACTCTTTCCTGTGTTCAGTCTTAGCCCCAGTTCCTTCATGCATGTGGGAACGGCATCTCGATGCCAGACTGCCTGAAACTCTGATCGAGCTAGAATCAACCAATCATCGATATAGTTCAGAATGCGGATGCCCTGAAGCCGAAGCGGGGCTAGAGCCGCATTCTTGCACTTTGTGTAAGTGTGGGGTGAGAGTGCTAGGCCAAAGGGAAGGACCCGATATTGGTAAGCTTCGCCCCCAAAAGCAAACCTCAGGAACCTCCTGTGAGCAGGAAGGACGGCTTTGTGGAAATAAGCGTCCCTTAGATCTAATGTGACAAACCGGTCCTCGGACTTGATCTGTGACACCACCTGCTTGAGGGTAAGCAAGGAGCATAGATCTAAGATTGGCCTGAATCCGCTGTCCTTCTTCAGAACCACAAAGTACTGGCTGTAGTAGCCTGACTCTCTGACCAAGGGGGGAACCACCTCAATGGCCCCTTTCCTTAGGAGGGTGTGCACTTCCTGTTCCAGGACCAGAGCCTGCCTGCGTGTAGGCCGCCTGTATTGTACGCAGGACCCATGGAAATATGTCCGGCAGCTCTTCCCAGGCTACCAGGAAAACCCTCAGGAGAACCAATCTCTCAAGATTGGCCTCTGACCCTCCCAGAGCAGCTGGAGCAATGCCCTGCAGCCGTTGGAACCTCCAAGAGGAGGTGCTTTACCACTGCCCATTTGTTAGAGGAGATGACCACCCCCAGGTTAGACGGCTCCTTCAAACTGGGCGTAGAGCGCCACCTAGGGCCCTTGGGCCCTCCTGTCCAGGTCCGGGTGGCAACGGCGTTTTTAATTTTTTACAGTTCGTTTTTTCTCGCTTTCATCACTTTAAAATATCAAAATATCGTGTTGATCTCCTGCATCCTTCACTTTCCGTTGGCTCCGTCTCGACTATTTTTGCTTTCGGAAGAGCGCTTTTTTCCCTGTTTGAGGGTTTGAAAGCAGTGAGTGGAGGACATTCACCAGAACTACGAACACACACTACAGTAAACACATTAAGGTACGTAATTTCTCTACTATGGCGAACATCCAGTTCACTCAGTGTGTGAAGTGTGACATGTTTAGTCAGTCTTTCTCCGTTGTTAGCGATAATTTTATCTGTGAGAAGTGCAAGCTAGTTTGCTCTTTGACGGAGAAGATCTTAGCATTAGAGGAGCGCATCCAGAGTCTAGAGAGAAGTAGTGAGTGTGAGAGCAGTCCAGGTTCTGCAGGGGAAAGTCTGGATGCCCTAGGTGGAGGTAATATTCCCCCGACTCCGGCATTAGAGCCCTCGCAGCGGGGCGAATGGGTGACGACTCGGCGGCATACTCGCAAAGCCAAAGCTAACGCTAAGGCTCGCCCACGGGAGCACCATTCCTCTCCGCTTCACGTGTCCAACAGGTTTGCTCTCCTCAGTGAAGCACCCGCTGAGAAACCTGAAAGAGCTCTGGTTTTAGGAGACTCCATTCTGAGGCACGTGAAATTAGCTAGACCTTTAGGGGCACCAGCAGCACAGGTTATGTGTATACCGGGAGCCAGGGCGCCGGACATAGCAGGTCAGCTTAGATTCTTAGGAAAGTACAGGTTCTCTAAGATTTTTCACACAGGAGCTAATGATATACGCCTTCGACAGTCAGAGGTTACTAAGAATAATAGTATAGAGGTGTGTAAATTAGCGAAGGCAATGTCCGATGCTGTAATATGCTCTGGCCCCATCCCAATGCGACATGGCAATGTAGCCTACAGCAGGTTATGGTCGCTGAACTGCTGGATGTCCGAGTGGTGCTCCAAAGATAATGTGGGCTTCATTAATAATTGGAGCATTTTTGAGGGCAAGGCTGGCCTGTTAGGGCGGGACAGTATCCATCCCACCCGGGAAGGTGCTACTCTCATTTCTTGTAGTATAGGTAATAGTCTCAGAACAGCACTAGTTAACAAGTGACTGTCTAGAGCCAAGGACAGGGAGCAGACAGACAGGCTAAACCGACCGTCTGCTAGCTGCACAGAGTCGTCACTCAGGATCCACCATATTGAGACTGTGTCTGTCCCCCGAGCAAAACCAAAATATAGGAATTCTCAGAAAGTCTGTTTAAGTAACCTGATTAACATTAAATTAAATAGGACTGAACGCACAGCAGCACCTCTAATCTAAAAATTGGATTGTTGAATATTAGATCTCTCACGCCAAAAGCGCTTACTATAAACGAAATTATTACCGACCAGGAGTTTAATATAATGTGTTTGACAGAAACATGGATTAAACCGAATGAATATGTAGCATTAAATGAGGCGAGTCCTCCTGGGTATAGTCACATACACCAACCCCGTCTAAATGGCAGAGGAGGCGGAGTCACAGCTATTTATAATAATAATCTAAACGTCACACAAAAGACTAAACAAAAATGTAAAACATTTGAAGTTCTTTACACCAACATAAAATATTCAGTATCCGAAAGCAGGTCCAGTCAGTCAATTCCACTAATTATTATTTATAGACCCCCAGGGGCCCGACTCTGATTTTCTCATAGAATTTGCAGATTTCATTACAAATTTATCTACTTCTTTACACAAAGCATTTATTGTTGGTGACTTTAATATTCATTTTGATAATCAGGAAGTCTCCTTAAGAGCAGCAGTTGTGTCCATTCTAGATTCAGTTGGAATTAATCAGAATGTTATAGGACCCACTCATAGTGGAGACACACTCTCGATTTGTTGTTAACATTTGGATTAAAAATAAAAAACTTAGTCATAATTCCACAGTCTGAAGCTATTTCAGACCATTATCTCATCTCGTTTAAAATCTGCCTCAGTCATTGCATTACTACCTCACCACGTTATCGTGTTAAGCGTACTTTCACGTCAGCTACATCAGCGCGTTTTATTAATAATCTTCCCGAAATTACGATATTAGATAGATCTCCGTCAGACCCCGCAGAGCTCGACTGGGCCACTGAACATCTAGAAACAACGTTACGTTACACTCTAGATGATGGAGCTCCCCTTAAGACCAAAATGATCAGGGAGAAAAAATCAGCACAGTGGTATAATGATCATACACACACCTTAAAACAGACCACTCGAAAATTAGAACGTAAATGGCGTCAAACAAAATTAACAGTATTTCAAATAGCATGGAAGGAGAGCCTCCTAAATTATAGAAAATCTCTTAGTGCTGCTAGATCAGCATATTTCTCCACCCTCATAGAAAATAACAAGCATAATCCTAGATTTCTATTCAGCACGGTAGCAAAATGAACAGGGAATAAAAGCACTGCACTCACATGCACACCATCATTAGGTAGTAATGATTTCATGAACTTTTTTAATAATAAAATTGAAAACATCAGGCAAAAAATCCAGACGGTTAATATAAATCCAAATTATTTTACAAGTAACCCTGTAGACAGCAGTGTAATTATAACAGACAATCAATTACAAAGTTTTACTCCTATTCATGAGAATGACTTAATTTCATTAATTTCCTCATCAAAATCATCAACCTGCATTCTCGATCCCTTGCCTACAAGTTTCTTTAAACAGATAGCTCCAGAGGTAATTGAACCTGTTTTAAAAATAATAAACTCTTCCATTAACACTGGTTATGTACCTAAATCCTTCAAACTGGCAGTTATCCACCCCCTAATTAAGAACCCGGACCTTGACCCATGTCAGTTGTCCAACTACAGACCAATATCAAATCTCCCCTTTATATCCAAAATTTTAGAAAAGTTTGTAGCACAGCAGTTCTGCTCACACCTACTTATGAATAACATTTTTGAAATGTATCAGTCAGGATTTCGGCCTCATCATAGCACAGAGTCGGCGCTAGTTAAGGTGGTAAATGACCTGTTATTGGCCTCTGATCAGGGTTTTGTCTCCTTACTTGTTTTGCTCGACCTTAGTGCAGCTTTTGACACCATTGATCACACTATACTACTTGCTAGACTTGAGAACGTTGTTGGAATAAAGGGAACAGCTCTCTCTTGGCTCAGGTCTTATTTGACTGATCGCTATCAGTTTGTTGATGTAAATGGTGAGTTCTCCACACTCTATGAGGTAAAGTTTGGTGTTCCTCAAGGATCTGTCTTTGGCCCACTGCTTTTCTCTTTATATATGCTGCCTCTTGGTGAAATTATTCATAAACATGGGATTCGCTTCCATTGCTATGCTGATGACACACAGCTGTATATTTCAGCAAAGCCAGATGAGCAAGATCATCTTAACAATGTTGAGGAGTGTGTAAAGGACATTAGACAGTGGATGCTTAATAACTTTCTTCTGCTAAACTCAGATAAGACGGAAGTACTTTTACTAGGACCACATGCAGCTAGAAGTAAACTTTCCGATTACGTAGCATCTCTGGATGGTGTTTCTGTTTCAGCGTGTAAGGCTGTCAAAGACCTTGGTGTGATTATTGACCCTAGTCTTTCCTTTGAGTCTCACGTGAATAATATCACCAGGATCTCCTTCTTTCACCTTAGAAATATTGCTAAAATTAGAAATATGATGTCGTTACAGGATGCAGAAAAACTAGTTCATGCTTTTGTTACTTCTAGATTAGACTACTGTAATGCTTTACTGTCTGGGTGTGTGAGTAAGTGCAGAAATAAGCTTCAGTTAGTTCAGAATGCAGCAGCAAGAGTCCTCACTAGATCTAGAACATATGAGCACATCAGCCCTGTTTTAATCATCTACACTGCTCCCAATCAAATCTCGCATTGATTATAAAATATTACTACTTACGTATAAAGCACTTAACGGTCTCGCACCACAGTATCTGAGTGAACTTCTGTACCAGTATGATCCTCCACGCCTACTTAGATCAAAAGGTGCTGGCTATCTGTTGGTTCCTCAAATAATGAAGACTACAGCAGGGGGCAGATCTTTCTCTTATAAAGCCCCACAGTTATGGAACAGCCTTCCAACCAGTGTTCGGGACTCAGACACAGTCTCAGTGTTCAAGTCGAGGTTGAAAACATTTATTCAGTCAAGCCTTTAATCAGTAGATTTTTCTTAGGTAAAGGCTCAGATCTGGAGGGAACATGGATATAGAGTTTTTGGTGAACTGGTATATTTGTATGCTGTCGTCCCCTCACATTCACACGTTCACTCGGGTTTGTTGACGGTGGTGTAGTGGGTCGTCTCTTATCCCAGAGATCCCTCATGTCTGTGTTACCTTCTGGTTCTCCCTTTTAGTTATGCTGCCATAGCGAGTCTTGCCGGAGTCCAAACTGCACAGTGACATTAACTTTCATACACCAATAGGGACACTTAATAATCCATATCCTTCTCTCTCTCTCTCTCTCGGTCGAGTTAAACATGCTCCTGAGGCTCCAGTGACCACTGTTCCTGCCCCTCTCCCCTCCGTGGATCTTCACACTTCTGTGCAGCTTGGGACAGTCTCTCATCAACACCTTGGGTGGTTCCATGTAATTCCGGAGTAGAACGGGTGCTTTGAGGATGGATTGGACTGTAGTTGGTGTCGGCGGTCTGCTGCACTGACTCGGGAGTGCAGTTTGCTTCTGATCGTCATCACTGTACCCCGCAGCATTGTATATCTGCTTCAAATGGACATTTGGTGCAACCCAGATGAGGATGGGTTCCCTCTTGAGTCTGGTTCCTCTCAAGGTTTCTTCCTTATGCCATCTCGGGGAGTTTTTCCTTGCCACAGTTGCTCATCAGGGACAAACATACTTACAAAGAACATATTTACGTTTAATCACCACATTATCTGTGTAAAGCTGCTTTGAGACAATGTTCATTGTTGTGAGCGCTATACAAATAAAAATTTATTGAATTGAAACGCTCCATTTTTGGGCTTCGCAGTTCTTGGCCGTCCAAACCCTCATCTTGCAGCAGGTCAGTTTGGTATGCCTGCAACACACCCATGGTGTGGAGGCAGCCCGTGGCCTGGCCTGCTGCCGCGTAAGCCTTACGTGCTAAGGCCGAAGTGGCTTTCAACGGTCTATTAGGCAATACCGGAGCCTTCAGCGACGCAACACCTGGGGAAAGATAGCTAGCATATCCTCAATCCTTGGCATCTCCCCATAGCAACATTCCTTAAACCCAGTTATGTCTGTGTACAGACATTTTGTTGGGAGAAAGAACAAGCCGTATGTGGGGTATCCGAAGACCTAGACACCTCAGAGTGCAGGTTGGGGAAAAATCATTACCTCCAGGAGCTCCTTGAACAGCGCCGGCTGTGAGGAGTCCGTGGGCTTGCTAACATCCGAAAATTCTCCCTCGTCACGCTCACCGGAAAAAAGACCCGCCTTGGTGGGAGCTCTCCCCGGGGTATGGGAGCTTGGCCCCACAGAGGAGGCTGGAGAGGACTCATCCTTTTCCATACCTTGTGCTAGGTTGGCCTGTGAGCCCCACGACCTTTGGTGCCGCTTCACCTCGTCGAGAGCGGGACCTGAGCTGCAAGGAAGAGCACTCTCCTCGAAGAGTGAGTTATCTGTCCGGGAGCAGAGCGTGCGAATAGCCAAACGGCTCGTCTCTCTCTAGAGCCGACTGAGCATGCTCCACTCCCAGACAGATAATGCACAACTCATGTGTATCTCCTCCCGTAATGAACTGGGGGCAAGGAGGGACTGGTTTGTGTTATTTTCCTAAAGTATTCATTCTCTTAAAGTTAGTTACTCTGTCTGGCCTAACCCTAGACTGGGTCATAACAGATCTGGGGGCTCGTCCAGGTATTATGGATTTGATATCGTCACATTTACACTGTGTCCTTCGATGGAAGAATTTGATAGGTGCAGGAAGGATGATCTGCTACTTATTGCTGACCTTTTCAATGTGTCAGTTTGCTGGACAGCTAGCAAAAAAAGGTAGTCAAAGTGGCACTATACGAGGCACTCGTGGCTCAATAGGTCCTACCTGAGTGGGAAGCACTTTCAGGAGGCACCACACAGCCTACCCAACCTCTCAAGGAGTTCTCAATGGGAAGTCCGCTTGCCTTTGATGTTAGCTGACACATTGAGTAATGGCAATATTCCGGGAAGATGAAGTAGATGCTTGCTTCGCAGTATTTAAAAGGATCACGGCAAACTGGGCAAAAAAGTTTATGGATGTTGATATTACAGTGTAAACTGTCTGAAAAGGTGCATGCTGGAAGCATACCAGTAAAAAATTATGAACTCTGTGAAGTCCGCTCACCAAACCAGTGTTGAGTTTGCCTGTTAGAAAGCCACGCTGTTTGATAAATGGTGCTCCACCAATGGCGTGAGAGATTTTGAACAGCTTAAAGAACTTATATTGCTGGAAAAATTTAAGTCGTGTCTGCCTGAGCAGCTGGTGGTACATTTCAATGAGCAGAAGATTGACACCCTGGCCAAAGCTGCTATGCAGTATTTTCCACTGAGTTTTCGTTAACTCAAAGTTGAGAACCTGTGTTTAAATCGTTTATGTCTTCAGGTTATGTACCCTTAGGTGTTGACCAGGTTAAACAGCCTGTAAGTGTGTTGATAGTGGCTCGGCACAGAAATTCGTGTTGGAAAGTACGCTACCCTTCTCTGAAGCCTCTTACACAGGTAGCGATGTATTAATTCAAGGCATTGGTATGGGGTAATTCATGTACCATTACACTTTGTATATTTGGAAATGGAGAATTTCTCAGGGCTAGTGAAGATAGCTGTGCGCTCTGAGCTACCAGTTGCAGGTGTTTCAGTCATTCTTGGGCAAGTTGTAGATGGAACTAGTGTCTTCTCCTTACCTGAAGTAGTTTCAGAACCTGTGTGTGTTACTTCTCAGCCTGGTGACAAGCCTTCTTCTGTGTGTCCTGTTTGTGTGTGGATACCCAACAAAAAAAATTGGGTGATGTAGTTCATTCGTCGACATCTTTCCTTTCTTAAGAGGAGCCTTTTAAAGAGGCTAGTGAAAACCATGAGGTGTCGCATGAGATAAGTGCTGATTTTGGTCCAGAGATAGACCTGTCTGTGTCATGTGACCAATTAGTGGCTAAATGGATCATTGTGGATGGTGTTGAACATCGTCTAAATCCTGGCACTCAAATGCATCCTTAGTTTTAAACATTGACAAATGTGAGTTTGGCAAAGGAGTTTCGTCCTATTTAGGCAAACAGGTAGGACAAAGAGTGGTGAAGCCATTAAGTGCCAAGGTTCAGGTGAAATGCATGTTTCCAGCTCCTAATATGAGGCATGAACTCCGTAGGTTTTCAGGAATGGCTGGCTACTACCGTTACTTTTGTAAGAATATTTTCCTGATGTGGTTTTGCCTCTTGCAAACTTGTTATGTAAGAATGTGCTATTTAAGAGGTCCCAAAAGTGACAATCAGCCTTTGAGGCAGTAAAACTCTTCCTGACTAGCTCCCCAATTCTGTCTGCTCCAGACCTGAGCAGACCATTTAAGATGGTGCCAGTAGCACAGGTACAGGAGAGGTTCTTTTACACGATGATGATCAGTGGATAGAACAACCTGTTTTAAATTTTTCAAAAATGTTTTTAAAACACCAGCTTAAATATAGCACAATCGAAAAGGAATGTTTGTTCTGGTCTTTACTTTGTCTGTATTTTGACCCTGAGCTTTGTTTACTCTTTTGGACTTGGTTACCTTTTTTGTATGTAGATACACTTTACAAATTGTCTTAGTTCAGTCACTGGGGTGAGGCTGCCATTTGCTTTGGGGTGGGGATTGTTCTTCTGTGTGTTGGTAGTAGGGAGTTCAGGAAGCTTTATTGTATTTTGCTTCTTTTCTTTCAGGTAAGGAAGCTTCCAAAGTCAGACGTATTTTGTTTATTATTTTGGACTTGGCCCACCCTGAAGACAAGCCATTGTACAGTTGTGTGTATACATGGAATTAATTCCCTTTGCCTTTCCAATATAACACTTTGTGTAGCAAACCTTTGTGTGTGTCTGGTTTGTGTTATTTTCTCAAAGATATCCATTCTCTTGAATCCTGAGCTAGTTAGTCTGTGCGGCCTAACCCTAGACTGGGTCATAACACCGTCCAAGCTTTGATATTTGTAAGTTGTTGTTTTTTTTAATACTGTCCTTGGACTCTTTACCTGCTTGTCCGAGGTGTTCATAAGATTTATAAAGTGGGTATAAAGTTTACATCTGCCTGTGTCCTGCATTTGGGTTCTTCTAGTCACATAACTGACACATACTTAAATGTACTTGCTTCACATTTTGAATACACTGTTCACTTTCTTTTATTGTAGGATATTTGTGTTTGTACATACCCTGGTTCAGTAATTCTACTTTTACTACATGAATTTAGCCAATCTATATTCAAATATTTACATTTAAATCTCTCTGTTTATTACTTCATAAATGTTCCCTTTTATTTTTCCATCTTTTCAACTATCTAGTCTTCACTTCTCTTCATTGTTTGCATTACAGCTTTAGAGAATGCTATTGATAGTTTGTTGGCAATTTGCCAACTGCCTTAACTACATCCTAGTTCTATTAGCTTATATATTATTATTTTTATGATTATTTATAAATTATAGTTTATATTTATAACTCTTGACAGGGCAAACCTGTGAATTAAAAACCTATTTGTAAGGAAGTCTGAGAGAATGTGAAGATTCTGCAAAGATGCCAATGGTTGCTAGCTTGAATAATAATAAAAAAATATATATAAAAATATATTCTGGGTTATTTAACATGTTTTTGATTACTACATAATTCCATATTTGTTCTCTTATATATACTTAAACCTGGTCTTAGACTTACTTACTTTCCTCTTACTCTGTAATAGAACCTTGGAATTTCTCATTAACAGACCACAGTTCTTTATTGTACCCTAAACTTCCTCACCCATGAGCCACAATCCTTAAGTCAGTCATGACTTAACTTGTATACTTAAATGGTTTGATTTCTTTGTATGAATTCAATATTTGTCTTGATGTCTACATCTGGTGGAAATAGCCCACTTAGAAATCCCCTTACTGATAAGTATTTGACACATCAGCATTTTTATTTTCCCCGCTATATATTATATTATATATACATATTAATTTCCTTTATAAACTTATTTTAAACCTTTAAACCATCCTAACTCACAGTAACCACATGATACTGTTCATTTTTTAAACATCAGAATTTTGCACAATCAGTCATAAATAAAAGATTTGTATATAGTTTTTTTATTTTACCAAACTGTTGTTAACCTGTTAATTCTCAATAATCTTGGCTTTAGATGGGGAAACATAAAGTAGAAAAAAAAGACATACAACACATACCATTTTCTCTCCGAAGCCTGTCTGAGCTTCCTGGATATGCCACTATAAATGACAGCTTCAACACTTTCTCCATGTCCCCACTTGCCAAGGTCTGTGTCAGCAAATCCCTGGGGGATATAAATGTAAAACATGGCACTTAAATGTTAATAAAATAAAACTGACTAGACAAGATTTCAGAATAGTTCAGAAAGTTTACCTGCATTTATTGGATTCATAACTGCTCCCGGTGGTCAGGGCACGTCGATGATCCCAGTGCAGTGCATTCATGCAAATCAGCTCTTTTCCCATCTTGTCATTTTTCATGTTCATCACTAAATTATAGAGTGTCTTATTTTTTTCTTGAAATGTGTTTCTCAGATCTGCATTGTTTCTCAGCTCCTCATAGAGTTTATATACACTAGTCTTCGGTGGAATGTGGTCTGCCTCCACCACTCCTGGGGTGGGCTTTTCCATGTTTAAAAGGCTATTAATAAAAAGAAAACATATATCCAGTATCGTTAGTAATTTATAGTAAATTATGTATCTATACCTATATACATGTGGCATTTTATATTACTATAGTACAACCACAAAATCCCCCCCAAAAGATTGTGGGCAGCAGGCTTTAAAGACTGTACACTTGGTGAAGGTAAGATGTGTGCATGGGGATTATCCACTGTTTTCATCACAGTTTCATTTAGGGGAGAACACCATAGAATCGATGTGGTGATTTGTCCCTGATTCACCCATTTAATTATTCTGGGAATGACGTTTTCAGCCATAATTGAGGGGAATATGTGTATATATGTGGGTCCTTCTATAAAGTTAAGCGATATGGGATGTGTGCTCCATGCTCCGCCAACCCCTTTCTTCTGGGATTCCCTCCTGAGTCCCTCCAGCATGCCTTCGACCAATTCACCCTGGTCCACTGTGGAGACCACCTGTTGCCATTTCAAAGAGCACAGGTTGCAAGTTTGCAGAAGAAGTTCGCACATGTTTTCACCTCTACCTGTTGATGAACCTCATAGAACACCAAATTGAGACTCCTCCAGGTGAAGTGGTGCACACCTATACTGATTACCCAAACAGAAAAAAAGGGCTCAGGATGAACTCGGGGATGTTCTTGACATGGAGTTAATTAGGGAGTCCTACGTTGATTGGAGCAGCATGGTGGTATTGGTGCCCAAGAGTGATGGGTCAGTTTGGTCTGTGTGGATTATTGAAAAGTCAATGCTGAATCTAAATTTGACATGTATCCAATGCCTTGCATCAATGAACTCCTTGATTGGCTGGGTGTAGCATGCTTTTATTGGAAAAGGTTGAGCTTGACTCCAGTGTCTTGTGAATAAAAACAGCATTTTAATGTCTCATGGACTGAATCCTCCACCCCATAACGTGTATGCCTCTGCCTACTTGAATGCCAATCATCTATAGTAATGACAGGCAGGGCATTTACAACATCTCAGATCAGTCCTGAGACTCTGTGTACAATTGGGTGGGTAGAAGTACGGTATTTAGGCTTCCACTTGGGTCATGGACAGGTGTGTCCCCAAGTTGATGAGACAGCAATTATTGCAGCCTGCCTAAGATGCAAGACCAAAAAGAAGGTAAGACAGTTTCTGGGGCTAGCTGGCTATTATCAGAGGTTTGTGCCTAATTATTCGAATGTCACCATCCTGCTGACTGATCTCACTAAAAAGGGAGCCCCTTATCCACGGCATGTTGTTCAGTGGAGCCTTATCTTTTATAATAAACTGGGATTAGCAGCAGTGGATGTGTTTGTGACTCGTTATTACAATAATAATGTAAGTAGTGCATTTTTTATGCTTGTTGTTGTGTACTGCTTACACAAATTCAGCAAATACATTCGCTATAGACGTTTTCCATTGAAAAACAGTGATCTGAAATCGCTGTTTGAGGCTGAGAGCTTTAGAATGATGTATAGTTAGTCATGGTTACACTTCTCCCTATTTATTTAATCTATTGCTAAACATTAACACCTGAGAACACTGGGATATCGGACGCGCTGGAGCGGCGCTGGAGCGGCGCTGGAGCGGCGCTGGAGCGGCGCTGGAGCGGCGCTGGAGCGGCGCTGGAGCGGCGCTGGAGCGGCGCTGGAGCGGCGCTGGAG
>JAAIIK010020033.1:0-17263 GCA_014706435.1 Silurus glanis | reverse complement strand
GAGCGGCGCTGGAGCGGCGCTGGAGCGGCGCTGGAGCGGCGCTGGAGGCTAAGAGGTTAACTGTTTCTTGACCCTGCTTTTGCTTAACATTCTTATTGAGAATTTGTGTTATATATTCAACCACACATGGATTCCAATCCTACTGACTCTGCCTCTGCGTTACAACAAGAGACAAGGGCAAAAATCAATATTGGATGGCCATAAATGCCTCCATTATCTATGGGCCAGAGCTCAATTACAATGTACTGAGCCAAAGTGGAAATCTGTTCTATGATTGATTTCTTTTTGGAACACCTGACTCGTTATCATATCTCAAAAGTTGTATCTCTGATGGTATGGGAGAACATTAGTGACTGTAATATGGGCAGCTTGTACATGTGGAAAGGCTCCATCAATGCTGAACGCTATATACAGGATTTAAAGCAAAAAATGCTTCTATCCAGAAAATTTCTTTTTCAGGGAAGGCCTTGTATATTTGAGTAACACAAGGCTTACTGCTTACTGCATCTATTACAACATTTGTACTACTACTTTGTAGTAGAAGAGTCCGGGGGCTTAACTGGTTTGTCTGCAGTCTAGACTTTTCACCATTTGAAAAAATGTCCATAAAATGAAAAATACAACAAAAAAAACTCTCAAAACTGTTGAGCAGATAGAATCCTGTATCAGACACATGTTAGACAACATTCCTCTTCCAAAACTTCATAAACTGGTCTTCTCGGTTTCCAGATGTATACGGACAGATAACATGATGCTACACAGCGGGATACATGGCCCTGTCCCAACGTTCTTAAGACGTGTTGCAGCCATCAAATTCAGAATGACATTATTTTTCCTTAAAATGGTATAAATTCTCTGTTTAAACTTCTGATATGTTTTTCTTTTATTTTATATTGTGAATAGAATTTGGATTTATGTGATTTGCAAATAGTTGCATTCTGTTTTTATTTACATTTTACACAGTGTTTTGAAACTTGGGTTGTAATTTATAATAGAATATTATTGGTTAAATTCCCAAAATTCAAGCAAAATTGTGATATCATCAGTTCCACCAGCTTCTGCAAATGAATTAATTTGCAGCAACAGTGTGTTTTGCCAGGTCACCTCACAAATGCTACTTAATGCAGAATTAAACAACTCTTAGTTTAGTAATGCTCCAAAAATATTTTACCCTTTGTAGGTTCCAGCTTCTCCCAATTTGTAATCAATAACCAACTGTTCTTCGGTCTTGCCCCTGATATATTCCTCAAATTGTTCTATTTGCTGTTTATTAGCTCCTGCTTCAATTCTAAATTTACTGGAGCTGTTTGTCTGATTGAACATGTTCTGGATCCTCACAGCCTTGGTGTACTTTTGTGGTTTTGATAGAATCTGTAATAATAAAAAGCACAACAATTAGCCAGCAAACATTCAAAGATATTCTCCTTGAACAGTAGATGTGTGGTCATATTCATATCCTCTGATCCTCTGGGACCACTAAACAAAAACATTATAACCACTTGCATTACACTGATTGAACCCAATTGGATATTCCTGCTCAGTTACAGAACATCTCTATTGCACTAATCAGTTAAGCAAACCTAAAATCAGGTCAGTCAAAATCAGTACCAAATCAGCTGCACACTGGGTGGGCATTTTTCCTGGAGATTTACCACTAAGCAGTGAAGCAACAAAATCACAAGTAGGTTTATTTATGTTGATGCATTGAATTGAAACAAGTAACTTGTGTGTTGAATTCAGTGTAAGAGGCTTAAATCGACATGGGGGTGTGGTACGTCAGTCAGAATCTCTGTCTGAAGAGAACCATGCACAGCAGGCTTTAGAAGAAGTATCTGGCCATCAAGTGACTCCATCCCATGAAAGTTTTTAAACTTTTAGTTTTAGTTCTTACCCTGATAATGTCAATAAAATTGCTTTTTATTCAAGTAATATAACGAATCAGACCCTGTCACAAACTACATGATGCTAAAATGTGACTCATGCTTTTGAGTACTGTTCACACACACACACACACACACACACACACACACACACACAAATAAGATCATGTATAAACACCTGGTTGTTTCATTACACTGGATGCAGTTCATATTTAGAATTGTATTAATATATTCAGCAAACAAAAAGGTGCAAACTTAAAAAGATTGTCTACATTAAAGTAATACGTACCTCCTCACTGACTTTCCTACGAAGTTCTACAGCTTTTTGTTCAATATCATCTTTTGGGACATGAGTTGTGGCTTGAATGACAGCATGAAAAAGACAGTTCTGGTTTGAGGAGGTCACTGTTTCCCGAGAACCATCAGGGTGTATAATATCAAAGTGGCCACTCTGTGCAGTGTCTTTACCCATCATCCTGTCTTTCAGTTTACTGAATATTCCAGTTTCTCTGTAAAACACAATAAATCACAATACTGATAAAAGTATACACAAAGTAAAATCTTCTTTTGTTTTAAATCAAATAAAGTTTGCACTCACCCTGGAGAAGTCAGAGATGTTTTCGTCAGCCTAAGTTTGATAGTACCAGCTGTTGGGTCTGTTCCTGTGTAAGTCTCCTCAGTGAGAAGTTTTCCTCGCTCATCTACTACTGTTATACAGATTCCTTTCCCTTTTAGTAAGTCACTCTTGGTGAGAACATGAACTTCTAAAGCTGTTGCTGGCTTTTCCTCATCAGTTACATTGTTAGCGTAGATCTTGAGCTCATTTAGTTGCTCCTCAGACAAAGGCTTTTCCTTACATTTAGAGGCTGATTTCAGATCATAATGATGCTGCTGATTTACAAAGAAACTTTGGGTTTCATGTCTTCCCAGCATATTACCAACTACTTTTCCAGTAACTGAGTTTAGTTTGTGAGTGAATGTTTTTGTTAACAAGGATGAGGAAAACCCAGAAAAACTCTCCACCATGGCCTGGGAAAGAACATCTGAAACTAATTCAATGAGTTCATCTTTAAGACGGTTCACATCTTCTAGTTTCTCCCGTCCATCATTATCATATTTGCCAAGTGATGGATTTTCGTTCATGGACCTCAAAAATGGAGGAACAAAATTACTGTCAATGGTCTTTTTAGTAGGAATGGAGGAAATCATTTCATAAATGGTGGTGGAGATTTTAGCTGCAGTCAGACCACACTTGATCCAGGCATGAGAGCGGTGTGCAACAATCTTTGCAGATTTGTCCCACACCTGTGAAAGTGTGTTAATCACCTTGTGGATTTCTGCACAGTTTTTTATGAGACAACTCATAATATGATTTGTGTTGAGAATCATGTGATCTTTCATTTCCTTCTCCAGGGTTTTGCTGATTTTGTAAGAACCGCATTCTTTCTCCAAGGCGGATTTTGGAATTCCTGAACTAACAAAATCTGTGAGCACTTGATTAAACTGTTTATTCTGTTTTAATGCTGAACATATGGAGTCTTTAAACGTTTGTTGAAATACTTTCTGGAATAACTTTTGAAGACCAGCATCAATGCCTGTGCTCACAGCAGTGTTTACCCCCTGAATCGCTAATTCCTGAAACACATATTTGCCTGCATATTTTAAATTCAGTTTGCCTGCATTTGTTGCGATGTTCTTTACACTTATTGATGATACAGAGGATTTGACTGATTTACATGTTGAAATGAACATTTTTTTCCCTGATCTGATGGCACTAAATGCAACACTTTTTAGGGATTTGGTACCATTGTAGATACTAGTCACAGCATTTTTCACAGCAGAGTATGATCTTTTAAGAACACTGAAGCCCCCACAGACCAAAGACGTTCCTAAACTGATTGCTTTGGATATTGCCCATGATGCCCAGTCAAATGTGCCATTAATCATACCCATGACTCCACTGATCATGTCAGACACACCTTCAGAAATCAAACCAAGACCAAATGAGGACAGGGAACCAGCTGACAGGGCGCATACCAAAACTCCTGCTACAACCTGAGCTACACCAAGAAAAAAACAAATCAGAGCATCAAATGAGAACTGCGGCTTTTTCTTCACTTCAAACACAAGTGCAAGGCCATAATTACTAAAGACATTAAGTTCACTGGAAGACACAAAATCCTCCTCAGTTGATAAGCTGTAAAGAGTCAAATCTACAGTTTTAAATTCTCCTTTGTCTGATTTAAGCAGGTCACGTATTTTTGTGATGTTTTGCTTCCATGAGTTTAATATGTTCATCCTTGCCTGCATTTGTAAATGGAAGTTACAGCTGCCACTGTGGTGTGGATCAAAATCTCGAGAAACAGTCAAAGAACAGAAGCTCAGTATGTTACTTGTTTCTGATACGTAAACATCTATGGCTTTCTCTGCCTGCTCTAGTAAGGAACGGGCTTTATTTTTGTAGCCGTCCTTGGCCAGGTTAATGATGATGTAGGCCTGGTTGTACAGTGCAGCAGCTCTGTAGTAGGTGTCTGAATCAGAGGCTTTTTCCCAGTAATGTTTTGCTCCATAGTCATTCTTGTTTTTGTTTAGAAAGTGCAAGGCAGTTCTTCCTAAAGCCACCTGAACGTGATCATAAACGTTTTCACTCTGACCTTGTAAAAGTTTGTTGCTTGTATCCTGCAAGTGCTGGAGGAGGTTTTTGTTTAATTCATTGAGGTCATTCTCATTGTTTATCTGCTCTGTGTGAAGTATCAGCCACATACCCCATGATTCCTTCAAAGCATTCAATGCTGGGTGATAGTCCATCTTATTGTTAAAGGACTCAAAGTAACGAGGGACATCTTTTACTTTCACTTCAAAGAGATCAGTCTTCTCTTCTGTACTATAATGCTGGTCAAAGTCACAAAGGAACTGACAAAATGTGGAGAACAGCTTTTCCTTCATTTCAATTTCAGCTAGTTTCTCCTTCTCCATGTCTTTTATTCGATTAACCTCATACTCTTCTCGGAGTTCCCTCATGGCTTCAATAGAATGGCCTCTGTAGGCCATGGCTAGACGATCCTGGTTCAGGATTAACTGGACCATTCCTGGTGTTCCTTTTCGACCTGTTCGTCCAAAGACCTGTTTCTCGACTCTTCGGTTATTGGGGAAGTACGTGAGTAACACAAACAGACCACCACAGCGATCAACCTCCTCTGTAACCTTAATGTCTGTTCCACGTCCTCCAAGGTTAGTGGTAATGATGATCTGTCCCTTGTTGAACTTCTGGTTCTCAATGTTGTGGCTCTCGCTCATTGTGTACATTGTAACTGAATGTTTGGTTTCTGCTGTTACTTTTTCTTTGAGATCATTTGCTGTGTTGACGTCCTCACACACAACTAACACCACCTGTCCTCTGTCAGACACTTTGGACACGGTGACACAAAGAGTTTGGATCCATTGTTCAGTACCTCCCCTCACCTGGACTGCAGGAAGCTCAGTAACCTTTTGACGTTGATGAGCCGGTATGATGTAGCTCTCTGTTTTGTAATGCCTTGCCAGGAATCCCTTGTCTGCATCTCCACCCAGGGTTCCAGAAACTCCAAATATTCCTTTTCCACTCAGATATCTTTTAAAGAAATATGAATTTGACATGTAGTTTGTCACGTTTGATAATGGTGATAAAGTTAACTGATGCTTCATCTCCAGAAATTGTTGTAGTCCATCACCCCATCGTTTTCTTTTCTCCAACATTCCACTGGCCTGAAAGTCCACTGGAATTATCCCATGGTACATGTGTTGTTCATCCTCTCTAACATCTACTCCCTGAGCACTAAGAGATCTCTCAATCATGTACTCTCTGCCTTTGGTCATCTGAATGGCCTTCAGTGCATTTTCACCAAACAGTGGCAGCTGATTTTCCAGGTATTTCTCTAAAAACGAAGGAATTACAAGAGGATCTTTTTCCATCTTTAAACTGCATTGTTTAGAATATTTAATCTTGGATTTTATCTGGCTAACAGTGGCTTCAACAAGCATTTCTTCAGATAAGATCTCACAAGTTTTTCCATTCTGGAGTAGCAGCATGTTGATGTTTTGGTCGGTTTTTGCCTTTTGCTCTCCAAACTGAACGGCTTTTCCAGTTTCTGACTGATAGATATAACAGTTAAATGCCACCTTGTCCTCCATCCCCATCTCAAGAACACTCAGCAGGTCATACTGTTGTTCTATTCCAGTTTTGGCCATGATGGTCTTTAATGCTTCATTTTCAATAGTCCTGTTCTCGGCTTCTCCTTCAGCATTAATAGAAACATTCAAATTTTCAAAATCTTCCTCGGAGTAAAATCCTAACTCAATACCTGGCAACAGAATTTCTAATGGTGAGAATCCATCACTTTGTTCTGCACCAATCATTGCTATCAGAGCAGCTGTGTGAAAATTCTGGATTCTTGTTGTCCACATGGTCTCTCCAGTTTCTTCTATCTCAACTGGTCGACATGCAGATATCATGGCCCAGATGCCTGCAAGGACTTGCTCTAAATGCTGAAGGCCACTGCACTCATGGGACAGAAATGTTATTTGAACTCCATTATCCAAAGTCATGTAGTCAACCTCATCCACAAGGACCATCTCAAACCTTCTGTCTCCTCGAGTTTTTTTCTTCTCAAACTCTTGTTTCAGTGTTTCTGCTGCAAATGTCCCAACAGTGCTGTAAATGATTTGTTGTTTGTACGCTTCCTGAGTCATTTCATCTTGTTTTTCAGATGAGACATCATTCATCATTGGAGGAACGGCAGATGATGTTATACCAAACATCTTGTACAGTTCGCTCCATTCTTCTAAATCACGACGGGCAAGAACCGGGGAGCTGGTGACAATGTCCACCTTTACACCACGAATAGCATGGATTGTAGCAAGCATGGCTAAGATACAAGATTTCCCTTCACCTGTCCCAATCTCAAGCAGGCAACCTGTATTGCTTCTGGATTTTGGAAGCAGGAAGACGACCAAGGATGCAAGTTGAGTTAATCTTGGAAGATAACCTTCAATGACACTTTGTGTTGGACCTTTGTGAATAGTGACAGTAGAACATCGTTTTACTGCAACTGACATTCCCACTAGTACACGTTTGAGAACTTCTCTGTCAGGGTTGTTGAAGTCCAGACCTATAATCATTTTCTTTACATCCTGAATTTGGTTTTCACTGAGATCAGCTGTTCTGTATTTTGGAAGCTCCATTTCCAGATCCTGAAGAACATCAGTTAGTATTGTCAGGACGTTCTCAGGGTAGTTTGCATTGCGCATTTCACTAATAAGAGTATCTGCATTTTTCTGTCTCTCTCCACCAACACGGTGTTTTATCCATCTCAGGGGATCATGTGACTGTAACGCACGAAAGATATTTCCATACTCCAGCTTGTAGGTCTGTGCAATGTGAAGGATTGACTGCACTTGTTCTTCGTCTTTATCAGAAATGGAACGCAGGAAACCTGTTATTTCTGACAGCTTCCATGTCTTGTTGAATGTGATCTGACACAGAATTTCTTTACTCTGTGTAGACAGATGCATATCAGTTTGAAGAACGCTCTGTAAAAGATTGAAGGCCAGTGATGGATGATCATCGTGCAGAAGTTCAAGCAGATCCAGGAGGAAGTCTCGTTCATGTTTATGTGTGAGGACGTCCTCATTCTCCTCCAAAACTAAACGTGTCACAGCCTCAAGTACTCTCAGTCTATCATGTAGAGGCAGAGTCTCATAACCAACTGCATCTTCAAAAGAAAACACACAGCTACTGGACAGGTTGTGTTTCTTACAGAACTTCACCATCAACTCATTTTGCAGAGTTTTCATTCTGTCTGCTAAAGTCTCCTCTGAATCTTCATCCTCAACAATTTTATATTCCAGCAACAGTTCTGTGAATTTCCTCTTGATTTCAGGAACCTGGAAACAAATGATGCAATTATTATGGAACTTGTAACATTTGAAATAAAAGAAGGGAATGAACGCAATACCTCGTCTCTTTCAATGTCAGTGTTTACTGCCTGCTGCATGATGTGAGTTTGGTGATGGGTCTCATGGCCTCTCAGCCTCTGGTTCTGCTTCAGTGTCTCTGTGGCTTGTGAAAGTTTCTTAGCAGCGAGTTCACTTTCCCTTTGAATCTGTTCCTCAATTCTTCTTTCATGTTCACGCTGGGCCTGACGCCGCTGCTCTTCTCGTCTACGATTCTCGTCTTCCTCCCGTGCATCATCTTCAATTTTTCCTGGTGAGAATTTGCCCCACTTTTACTCACAACAACTTTAGAAGACAAGTAGATATAAAAATGCATTTGCAATATCTTCCAATTTCCCCTTTTTTCCGGACTCACAAAATCGTCTACAGTCTTAGACAAAAGTTTTGAGAATGACAAAACAAATAGTTTTCATAAAGTCTGCTGCCTTAGATTTTATGATGGCAATTTAAAAGAACTCCAACCCAGCCATTAGGGAGGCACAAGCCAGTGCACTCTTAGTGCCGGTCCCAAGCCCGGGTAAATGGGGAGGGTTGCGTTAGGAAGGAGATCCAGCGTAAAACATGTGCCAAATCAAATATGCAGATCACAAATGAGAATTTCATACTGAAACGTTCGAGGCCCGGGTTAACAATGACCGCTACAGGTATCGTTAGCCGACAGGGTACCGGTGGAAATTGGGCTACTGTTGGCCGAAGAAGGAGAAGGAGAGGAGGAAGACGTCTACAGAGACGGCAGGGAAAGGAGCAGTGTAGGAGAGTGGAGGTTCGGGTTGGTACTTTAAATGTTGGCACTATGACTGGTAAAGGGAGAGAGGTAGCTGATATGATGGAGAGGAAAAAGGTAGATATGTTGTGTGTTCAGGAGACCAAGTGGAAAGGGAGTAAGAGCAGGAACATTGGAGGTGGGTTTAAACTGTTCTATCATGGTGTGGATGGAAAGAGAAATGGTGTAGGGGGGATTCTGAAGGAAGAGTACAGTAAGAGTGTAGTGGAGGTGAAGAGAGTTTCTGATAGGGTGATGATCGTGAAGGTGGAAGTTGAAGGGATGACAATAAATGTCATCAGTGCCTATGCTCCACATGTGTGCTGTGAGATGGAGGAGAAGGAAAGATTCTGGAGTGAATTAGATGAAGTGGTAGATGGTGAACCTAGAAAAGAACGATTGATGATTGGGGCAGACTTTAATGGGCATGTAGGTGAAGGGAACAGAGGTGATGAGGAGGTGATGGGTAGGTATGGTTTTAAGGAGAGGAATGTGGAAGGGCAGATGGTGGTAGATTTTGCTAAAAGGATGGAAATGGCAGTGGTGAACACTTATTTTAAGAAGAAGGAGGATCATAGGGTGACGTATAAGAGTGGAGGAAGGTGCACACAGGTGGACTATGTGCTATGCAGGAGATGCAACCTGAAGGAGATTGGAGACTGTAAGGTGTTGGCAGGGGACAGTGTAGCTAGACAGCATCAGATGGTGGTCTGTAGGATGGTTTTGGACTCGAAGAAGAAGAGGAGGAGAGTGAGGACTGAAAGAAGAATAAGATGGTGGAAACTGAAGGAGGAAGTGTGTAGTGTGAGGTTCAGGGAAGAGGTCAGACAGAGGCTCAATGGTGTTAAGGAGGTGTTGGATGATTGGGCTACTGCAGGAGTGATGAGGGAGGCAGCTAGAAGAGTACTTGGTGTGACATCTGGAAATAGAAAGCAAGAAAAGGAGACGTGGTGGTGGAATGAGGAAGTGCAGGAGAGCATAAGGAGAAAGAGGTTGGCAAAACAGAAGTGGGATAGACAGAGTGATGAGAAAAGTAGGCAGGAGTACAAGGAGATGCGGCAGCAGGTTAAGAGGGATGTGGCGAAAGCCAAGGAAAAGGCATATGAGGAGCTGTATGAGAGGTTGGACACTAAGGAAGGAGAAAAGGATTTATACCGATTGGCCAGACAGAGGGACCGAGCTGGGAAGGATGTGCTGCAAGTTACAGAAATGTGTTGACTAGTGAGGAGAGTGTGTTGAGAAGGTGGAGGGAGTATTTTGAGCAGCTGATGAATGAGGAAAATCAGCGAGAGAGAAGGTTGGATGATGTGGAGTTGGTGAAGCAGGAAGTGGATAGGATTAGTAAGGAGGAAGTGAGAGCAGCGATTAAGAGGATGAAGAGTGGAAAGTCGGTTGGACCAGATGACATACCGGTAGAAGCGTGGAGATGTTTAGGAGAGATGGCAGTGGAGTTTTTGACCAGATTGTTTAACAGGATTTTGGAAGGTGAGAAGATGCCTGAGGAATGGAGAAGAAGTGTGCTGGTACCGATCTTTAAGCATAAAGGAGATGTGCAGTCTTGCAGTAACTACAGGGGAATTAAATTGATCAGTCACACCATGAAGTTATGGGAAAGATTAGTGGAAGCCAGGCTGAGAGAAGAGGTGACCATCTGTGAGCAACAGTATGGTTTTATGCCGAGGAAGAGCACCACAGATGCCTTATTTGCTTTGAGAATGTTGATGGAGAAGTATAGAGAAGGACAGAAGGAATTGCATTGTGTATTTGTGGATTTAGAGAAGGCGTATGACAGGGTGCCAAGAGAGGAGTTGTGGTATTGTATGAGGAAGTCAGGTGTGTCAGAGAAGTATGTGAGGGTGGTGCAGGACATGTATGAGGACAGTGTGACGGCAGTGAAGTGTGCAGTAGGTACGACAGACTGGTTCAGGGTGATGGTTGGACTGCATCAAGGATCGGCCCTGAGCCCTTTCCTGTTTGCAGTGGTGATGGACAGGTTGACGGACGAGGTCAGACAGGAGTCTCCCTGGACTATGATGTTTGTGGATAATATTGTGATTTGTTGTGAGAGTAGGGAGCAGGTTGAGAAGAGCCTGGAGAGGTGGAGATATGCGCTGGAGAGAAGAGGAATGAAACTCAGTAGGAGTAAGACAGAATACATGTGTGTGGATGAGAGGGAGGGCAGTGGAGTGGTGCGGTGCGGTTGCAGGGAGAAGAGCTGGAGAAGGTGGAGAAATTCAGGTACCTAGGGTCAACAGTGCAAAGTAATGGAGAGTGTGTTAGAGAAGTGAAGAAAAGAGTGCAGGCAGGGTGGAGTGGGTGGAGAAGAGTGACAGCAGTGATTTGTGATAGTAGGGTATCTGCAAAAATGAAAGGGAAAGTTTATAGGACTGTGGTGAGACCTGAGATGTTGTATGGATTAGAGACAGTGGCATTGTGTAAAAGACAGGAGGTGGAGCTGGATGTAGCAGAGCTGAAGATGTTGAGGTTTTTGTTGGGAGTGACGAGGATGGATACGATTAGAAATGAGTTTATTAGAGGGACAGCGCATGTAGGATGTTTTGGTGACAAGGTGAGGAAGGTGAGATTGAGATGGTTTGGGCATGTGCAGAGGAGGGACATAAATTATATTGGTAGAAGAATGCTGAGGATGGAGCCACCAGGTAGGAGGAAAAGAGGAAGGCTAAGGAGGAGGTTAATGGATGTGGTGAGGGAAGACATGCAGGTAGTTGGTGTAAAAGAGGCAGATGTAGAGGACAGGGTGGTATGGAGACGGATGATCCACTGTGGCGACCCCTAATGGGAGCAGCCGAAAGAAGAAGAAGAAGAAAAATTTAAAAGAACTCCAGAATGTTATAAAGGGTGATGCTTAAAATCATTGTTCTTCCTCTGTTAACCAGGTTACCTGCAAGGAAACATGTGCAGTCATCATTGCTTTGCACACAAAGGGATTCACAGGTGAGAATATTGCTGCTAGATCTGGGCTTTCACCAGTGCAGAGCGTTGCTCGGTAATGGCAGCAGGCAGGTGTGGAGACTTTTGGATAACCTAGTGTCAAGAATGGC
This sequence comes from Silurus glanis, assembly GCA_014706435.1. NCBI lineage: Eukaryota > Metazoa > Chordata > Actinopteri > Siluriformes > Siluridae > Silurus > Silurus glanis. The sequence continues at coordinate 5,567 of JAAIIK010020033.1, read as the reverse complement.
ACAAAAGAAGCCACATCTCTCCAAGAAAAACATCAGGGACAGACTGCATGTTCTGCAAAAGGTACAGGGATTGAACTGCTGAGGACTGTGGTAAAGTAATTTTCTCTGATGAATCCTTTTTCTGATTGTTTGGGGGAATCTGGAAAAAAGCTTGTCCGGAGAATTAAAAAAAATGTGTACGGTTGTTTCTCAGTCAAGGGAGTGAAATTACTCACAATTTTGCCTAAGAACACAGCCATGAATAAAGAATGGTACACAAACATCCTCCAAGAGCAACTTCTCGCAACCATACAAGAACAGTCCAATGAACAATGCCTTTTCCAGCATGATGGAGCAACCTGGCATAAGGATAAAGTGATAACTAAGTGGCTCGGGGAAAAAAACGCACTAAAATGTATGTTACTGAACTGTTACAAACCTGAACTCAAGCACACTCAATACTCATTTCAGTTCATACACATCAATGTCTACAGCACCACCTATTTGATATAACTGTATATAACTGTTTACATGCTGTTTTTGCACACCTTTCGATTGCTGCGGTTGTGTGTTTTGCAATGTTGTGTTGTGTTTATATTTAGAAGCAATCTCTTGTTTACAATTTTTTAACATTGTACGATCTGCACTATTTTGTGTATTTGTGTATCTGTCCTACACTGTCTTGGTTTGCCTGCACTGTCCTTTGTCTTGTAATGTTTGCACACGATGCACTTTGTGTAGAGGACAACTTACTTTAGTCCTTAGCTCCCTGTTGTGTATGTAGCTCTGCTCCACCTGCTTCAACCTCCCTTACTGCTGAAGACTTTGCCTCCTTCTATGATAAGAAGATTGAGAAAATCTGCCAGACCTTCACTTCCTCCCCAACAATGCCTATGCTACACAGCTAGGAATCCCCTACTCCTTCATTTTCAAGTTTCTCTATCTGTACTCATCCTCATCTACCTTTTAGCAGCATTTGACACAGTTAACCATAAGACTCTCTTGTCTACCCTCACAAGCCTCAGTTTCCATAGAGCAGCTTGGGAATGGTTTGCTTCCTACCTGGAAGGTTGCTCATATCCTCACATTCTGCTATGCTGATGACACTCACCTCATCATCTCCTTTCCCACCTCAGATACAAAAGCTTCCGCTTGGATCTCGTCATGCCTGGCAGACATATCAGGAATAGCGAGAATTGACTAGAGATTAAAGACTAGAGAAGAGATTTTCAAGTTATCTCGAGAATGGACTATTGCAGCTCTCTGCTGGCAGGTCTTCCCCTGAATTCTATTTGTCCACTGCAAATGACCCAAAACGCAGTTGCACGACTTGTGTTCAATCTGCCCAAGTTCTCCCACACCACCCCACTGCACCACGCTGTCTGAGATCCTCCAGCACTGCTCGACTGGTGTAACCTTCTCTCAGAATTAGAGGTAAATATACTTCAAGGCTCTTCTCTGTTCTGGCACCGAGGTGGTGGAATGAACTTCCCATAGATGTCCAAACAGCAGAGTCCCTGACTATCTTCAAGTGACGGGTGAAGACCTTCATCTTCCTGAAACACTTCAACTAACACTTCCAGGTTTGCTTTGTTAAAAAAAATAATCCTCTTAACAGAGATGTAGGGTGACTTATCTTAAGTTGTAATCCAGCGTACCAGTGTAGATTTTTTTCATTGATAGATACTCAAAGCACTTTTTTACGCCACTTTGGACACATCGTCTGCTAAATACCATAAATCTAAATGTTGTGTTCTGTTATGTAGCTCGATGTTGTGTGATGTTGCTTTATGTAGCACCAGGGTTCTGGAGAAACATTGTATTATTTCACTGTGTACTGAGTCAGCTTTATATGGTTGAAATGACAATCGAAGCTTTTTAACTTGACTTGAAGCAGCAGTAAAAGAAATATTTGTGTCATTCTCAAACATTCTGGCCATGGCTGTATGGTGCAGTTTGTGTAGTGTTTACCAAACATATTTTATCAAATATTTTAGAAACAAAAACACATACCGTAATTTGGGCATGTTGACTTTTTCTCTTCGTAATGTATATTGCAGTCCAGATGTATTTTGCGGCGGTCTCCACTCTCTCGAATTGTAAAATATGCATCATCCTTTGTTTTAATATTGTACCACAAATGTGGATCACTGAAGCAGTCTGAACACTCTCCATACTTCACCTTGATGATGAGTGTGTTTGGATAAATATTAACGAAAGGAGGTGTAATGTCACTTGGATGACGATATGGATATTTATATGTCTGCTTTCCGTTAGGTTCCACTGTGAACTGAACATACACAGAATCAGATCTATAAATTTAAGTCTGCTATATTCACACACATGTATAATAATAAAAAAATCTAATGTTTCCACATACAATAGCCATTTGGAATTTGGTCATATTCAAGCCCAATTCAAAAAAAGTTGGGACATTGTGTAAAATGTAAATAAAAACAGAATGCAATGATTTGCAAATCTCATAAACCCACATTTTATTCACAGTCGAACAAAGAAATCATATGAAATGTTTAAACTGAGAAAATGTTCAACTTTTCAGAAAAATTAAAGAGTATTACTTATTCAGCATAATAAAAGACATAACCAAAAATAATAAACGCAATTAGCATACTAACATATATAGCAAGAAATATGGGCAAGAAAGTAGACACAAAGCTGGAAAAACAGGACATCTTTTCAAACAGGGACATGGAAAACAAAGTTATTTAGAAGAAATGTTTTACAAGGCTAATCTACTTTTGAGGAATGTTAAAAACATTAAGGTCTTGTAAGATTATTGGTACATGCTTCTAAAAATATGTGAAATTCATCAATTGCAGAGGATAAAAAGTAGGGAAAATTTCACTCTGGGTGCACTTTCTTACAGCTGCTTTGGTGTGCCATTGCTGTTGGAAGGTGCCTTCTGAGATCTCTGTGGAACATGCTGACACATTCACGTCTGAAAGTTTCTTCATTCTGGTAAAATTAAATTGTTAATATTAAGTATTTGTGAATATAATGTATAATGAGATTGGTTAAGTGAATTAATTTGCTTAATTTTTTACTGTTTGGGATTTAAATTTGAATAGTATTGGGATGAAGACCAACTAAACTAAAATAACTTATCAGATCTAAACATTATTTGTTAATTATACATTTTTGTGAGAACAATTTACAGTAATGTACATGTACTTGTACATTAAGTAATATACTTACTGAAATTGAGATTAAACAATTTGAGCCTCAAGAACAGAGAATCATGAGCCACCTTGTGAATGTCCACTTGGAGACGGGCTCCGAGTTCCAACAGCAGGTCAGTAAGATGATTGGGGTATAAATAGTGTATTAGAGAGGCAAAATCTCTCAGAAGTAAAGATGGGAGAAGCGTTACTAATCTGTGAAAGACTGTGTCTATAAACTGTTGATCAATTTCAGAATAATGTTCCTCAATGTAAAATTGTAAAGACTTTAAATATATCATCATCTACAGTAAATAATATCAAAACAGTCAGAGAATCTGGGGAATATTGGATGGCCGTGATCTTCGTGCCGTCAAATGGCACTGCATTAAAAATAGGCTTTATTCTGTAATGGAAATCACTGAATGGGCTCAGGAATACTGCCAAATATCACTGTCTGTAGACATAGTTAAACGTTCTATCATTAAAAAAAGAACATGATCCATAAACACTCTCAACTTCTCTGAGCAAAAGCTAATGTGATATTTTCCACTGAGGCAAAGTGGAAAACTGTTCTGTGGTCAGATGTCTATACATTCTTTTGGCAGCCATGGACACAGCATCTGCCAGACTAAAGAGTAAAGAGACCATCTGGCTTATTATAAGCACTCAGTTTAAAAGCCTGCATCTCTGATGTATGGGAGAGCATTAGCGGATTGTGCAAAGGCTCCATCAATGCTGAAAGATATATCCAGGTTTTATATATATCCAGATGTATCCAGCAGCATACAGTATGCTCCCATTCAGACAATTTTTTTTTGTGAATGCCTTGTATATTTCAGCATGACTTTGTGTAGAACAGTCCAGGTGCTGAACTGGCCTGCCTGCCTGCAGTCAAAACTTTTCATCAATTGAAAATATATGGCACAGACCAGGGACTGTTAAGCAGTTTGAATCCTATATCGAGCAAGAATAGGAGAACGTTCCTCTCCTAAATCTCCAGCAACTAATTTCCTCAGTTTCCAGATGTTTACAGGCTATAGTTAAGAGGGGATGCTATACTGTGGTAAACATGGGCCTGTCTCAAATGTTTGATATGTGCTGCAGCCATCAATTTCAAAATTACCTTTTTTTATTTATTTATTTTTCTGAAAGACATTTCCCCAGTTTAAACATTTGATATGTTTTCTATCCTCTATCCTGCATTGCATTTTGTTTTTAATTTACATTTTATGTGTCCCAACTTTTCAAAAAATTGGCTTGCATCATATTTTATGTAAAAGAATTAACTGTTTGCATTACTTGGATGAAGCTATCAGGGAAAATGAATCCCCCAATGCAAACAGTCCATTTGTATCGAGTTTTATTGTCAAATGTTTGGACTCCAACAGATGGACCTCCTCCCATACTGGTTCTGAAATGAAAATGTAACAATAAGTAACATTTGTGTGTGTTACAGTAAAATACTGACTGGGTGATGTGATGAATCACAGTTATTGTTAGCAAGCCCCTAATTTTTCTTTAACAGTATGTCCCCAGGTGTTTTATTCCTCTTTTACCATAGCACTTTAGCCATAATTATAAATATTTATTTATTAATGACAAATGATCTTTTTATCCTTTCAGTCTTCCTTGACTGGCCTCTCTTTTAGGTACAGTAAAACCCTGTAGCCCTGCAGCAAAAACATAACTTTTTTTAGTTTTATATTTTTATTTCACTAGAAATCTTGAAAAATGTCTCCCAAGAAAATCAGTGATGGTGCTGTGAAAACGAAAGTAAATAGAATTACCATGGAAACCAAAAAGGTTACGAGCGTGGTGCGCGTCTCACACTCGCAATCAACCACTACTACATGAGTAAGTGTTAAATTATGTTTACATTACAGGAAATTTGTGGTGTATTTGTTTGTTAAAATAGGCTACAAATACTTTTTAAGTGCAAAAAAGCAGAAATAAGCGATCGAATGAGATCTCAGAACGGATTAAATCTCTTTTACATTCATTCTTATGGGAAAAATTAGTTTGAACATACGAGCAAATGGACCTACGAGCAATTTTCAAGAACAAATTATGCTCGTCCAATGGGGTTTTACTGTAGTACGTTTAATCATTTAGTAATAACTGCAGTTCCAAAACAATTTTCACGTTACAAAGCAACTACACCATCCTGAAGACATAAAAATGAATATTTGTTAATCATGGTACAGTTTAGATAAAATTACCATGTTCTGTCTCATAACATCACCACAAATACAATGTTTCTCAGTCATTTTATATATATACACATACACACACACACACACACATACATATACATATACATATATATATATATATATATATATATATATATATATATATATGTAGCGGCTGTTCCTCTGCGTTGTGTTAATTTTTGATGGTAAATAA
>JAAIIK010020021.1:18351-30403 GCA_014706435.1 Silurus glanis | reverse complement strand
CACACACACACACACACACACACACACACACACACACACACACACACACACCATCTGCCGTCTAATGTATTACATTTATTTCCTCTGTGTGTGTGTGTGTGTGTGTGTGTGTGTGTGTGGGTGTGGGTGTGTGGTTTGTCCCTTCAGCAGCTTTTTTCAATATTACAGTTCTCTGGCACCCCCTACCGGACAGAAATAGGACTCACATGAGTCCAGATTGGTTGCACCGTTTGTCTGTTGAACTTCTTTTGTAAATGTAGATGTTTAGAATGTTCTACCATGCAGGTACGGTGTTCTGGAGACAAAGTGAGAGAGGTGTGATTAACATGGTTTAGTCATGTGCAGAGATGGGACATATGGTAAAAGGATTCTAAGGATGGCGCCACCAGGCAGGAGGAAAAGAGGAAGGCCAAGGAGGAGCTTTATGGATGTGGTGAGGGAAGACATGCAGGTGGTTGATTTTAAAAAGGCAAATGTAAGAAGAGAGAAGGAAGAAGAAGAAGAACAGCAATTAGGTAGATAAAAGGGTATATGGATATATATGAGTGTGAGTGTATGTGTGTGATTGTGGTCTAAAACAAGAAATTTGTGAAAATTAATCATAAAGAATATTACAATTTGTCTCCTATGTTGTTACAAATATTGAAGATTTCTCATACACAATATACACAATCAACCACAGTCTGAAATTCACTGGCAATTCCAAGTCTCATGTGTGAAAGTGGTCTGAATTTTACAAACAAATTAAGATTTGTATATTAAATGAATCACAGGACAGGGGTATGTGACCACGAGTGAAAAATAGGTGAAAGTCCCTCTAGCGGTGAAGTATGGAAATGCAATTAAAGGCAAAGGCTTTACTACAAGGGGTGAAAACTTCTGTACTGAGCAGGAAAAAGGGGAAGAGGGAAGCTCAGTGGTTAATGTGTGAACTTCGGATGAACAAGGCCCCTTAAACGCTAACTGATCAAGTGAGCTAATTGATAAGTCGCTTTGGATAAGGATGTCTGACAAATGCCATAAATGTAAATGTAATTTTAATGATTGACATTAAGGTGACAGAAAAGATGATTGAATTCAGAAAACATCTAATAATCATATGGTTTGTGTGCTCTTCAGTAAAATCTGAGGAATGAGCACCTGCTTAATATCGTGTTAGTCCCTCTTTTGCTTCTAAAACAATCGTGACCCATCGATCATCACCAGCATGAAATTCTTCAGCAGTTTGAGCTTCAGGAGCTCGTCTGTTGGATTGGACCACAAGGACCAGCCTTCGCTCCAAACGTGCATCACTGAGCCTCGTCCCCCACAACCCTGTCACCGGTTCACCACTGTTCCTTCCTTGGAGCACTTTAGATACTGACCACTGCAGACCAGGAACATCCCACAAGAGATGTAGTTCTGGAGAAGCTCTGACCCAGTTGTCTAGACGTCACAATTTCTTAAACTCACACAAATCTTTATGCTCATTTTTCCTGCTTCTAACATCAACTTTAAGGACAAAATGTTCACTTGATGCCTAATAAATAAATCCACCCACTAACAGGTGCAATGATGAAGATCATCAGTGTTCTTCACTTCACCACTCAGAATGTTATCATATAATATAATACCTAGTCAGTATTTACCATATTTTCCGGACTATAAGCCGCTACTTTTTTCCTACGCTTTGAACCCCGCGGCTTAAACAACGAAGCGGATTTTTTCCTGGGTTTTTCCCGGTTTCACAAACTTTAAGCCAAAAAACTGAGCCCCATAACATTCGACCAATGAAATTTCCGAACGGAAACGTAAAAAACGCACCTCACCTGTGTTCTGAGCTGCACGGCTTCGGGAGAAAAAAAAATTTTTATACGCACGACGATGCCAAAAGATAAACTCCCGAGAGAAATAGTTGTGAAAGGAAGGAGGAAGACAGTGAACAATGACTTTCTTGGTAGGCTTCTGTTTAGATACAAGCCGTTGTAGCGCGTTGAGTCTGGGTCATGGGAGAGCTCGCTAACTCCAGTTACAACAGAAATCATATAAACACAGACAGGTTTCCAAAACTCGTGCTTTTTTATTTTTCTTGGCAACAGCGTTACGGGTTAGTCAAAGAAACTTAGAAATGAGCATCAGAAAATAATAAGGACATATTCCTCGTCTTACACACACACAGTAATACCGGAGGAATGCAGTGGCATGCTATTCCCAAAATACCGCTATGCTCCTAAATGAAGCGCAACATATTTCACCCGTTACACCGTGTAACAGACACTGTCTTTCATTAAAGCCTGTGTAAAGTACATTAGTGTAGACGGCTTATAGACAGGTGCGGCTTATTTATGTTAAAAATAAAAATATTTGTAAAATTCAGGCTTATATATGGGTGCGCTTTATAGTCCGGAAATTACGGTGTATATATATATATATATATATATATATAAATGGACAAAAGTATTAGGACACTATTCCCGTTCCTGCCATATGTATTTCTTCTCCAAACTGTTATCCCAAAGCTAGAGGCACACAATTGTATAGCATTAAATTTTGCGTTTTCTTGAACTTGGAAACACAAACCTGTTAAAGCATGGCGATGCCCCTGTGCACAAAGTGAGCTCCTTGAAGATCTGGTTAACATGCTTTGGAGAGGAAGATCTTGAGTGGTCTGCTATAGAGCTCTGATCTCATCCCTACAGAACACCTTTGGAATGAATGTGAACTTTGACTGCACCCCAGGTCTCCTCACCTTCATCAGTACCTGCCTTTCATAATACACTTGTGGTGTATAGTGAGTATTTGAGACAGGAACATGAGAAACCAACAGAAACTTCTATAGATAAAGATCTCTGTACAAATATCCCCTGCAATCTTTTCACACCTTCTACTGAACTTCAACATCAAGTTCTAATTTGAAAATGTAATTGTTTCAAAGATGTTGATTTGTGCAGTAGAGAAACAAGAAGGTAAACCAGGAAATGTTTACTATATAAGGTCACACAAAGTGCTCCTGAGGGACTGTTTACTGTTTAACTGTTATTTCCTTCATTATTTCGACTGTGAAATATTTGAGCAGAATGGTGTGTGTGTGTGTGTGTGTGTGTGTGTTGTAATTGGAAGTTTTGCAAGCTTCTTAGAACAGTCCCTTATACTGTATGTGTTGAGGTCAGAGGGAAGTGATCACAACAGTGGAAGTAGATCGAGTTCAAGAATTCAGGAAAAGTTTATTATAATATACAGTAATATGATGGTTTTCATCTTTCTGTAATAAACTTCTCTTGTGGGTTCAGATGTGGTTGTGTGTAAAATCTGTTTCTGTTCCTTAAGTGGAGATGAAGCACTAAGTCCAGATTTGAGGAAGAAACTCACAGGTTTATAGATGAGATGTTTTCTAACACTCATGTACACGTCTGTTTATTCCTGTAGATATTGTACTTCTCGGACAGTAGCAACACACACACACATACACACACGACACACACTCCTCACACACCTGAGGTGTTCTAAATTTTGGGAAGATGTTCCTCTAGATTTTGTGGAAATTTGTGGAGACTTATTCAGCCACAATGATGGTAGTAAAGTCAGGTACTGATGTAGGTGAGATGTTGTGAGGAGACCTGTGGTGCAGTCAGCGTTCACATTCATCGAAAAGGTGTTCATTAGGGTTTAAAGCTTCATAGCAGGAGATCCTCCACCCAATCTAACCCATAGTAAGCAGATCTTCATGGAGCTGGCTTTGTGCACAGGCACAGAGACATTGTCATGCTGGAACAAGTTTAGTTCAAGTAATACTAAAACTAGTTCAAGTTCAAGTGTAGCAAAAATTTCCTTCTCCTACATTCAAAGACGTCCAATACAATTGTGTTTCCAAATTTTAATTCTTACAATATTGTAAGGATTGTTTTGCCCTCTGTCGCGTGGACAGGATTTGCTTTCTGTCACGTGGACAGGATTTGCTTTCTGTCGCATGGACAGGATTTGCCCTCTGTCTCGTGGACAGGATTTGCTTTCTGTTGCGTGGACAGGATTTGCCTTAGAATTCAACCTCTCCTCTCGATCTCTGCTCTCCTACGTGCACGGAGAAGTCTCAATGAAACACACGAGTCAGCCTTTCAGAGAGAAGTTCCAAAGCTTTATTGTGTCACACATGAATATATACCACAGATTGAAGGAGACGGGAAGGTCAGTTTGTGTGCGAAAAGAAAAACGGTTGACGATAATAACTCCATATCTGGTCATGTTATTCATTTACATTTAAATTTGCGGCATTTAGCAGACGCCCTTATCCAGAGCGACGTACAAAAGTGCGTCGCTCTTATTCATTAGGAGAAGCAAGAAAACGCAGATTAGCGCATACCAAAAGGTGACAGTTGGGTGCGTATAAAGAGAAGATAAAGACAAGAATTGACTCTTCTGGGTCAACCTAATTTAGGACAAGGTTATTATGACTGCTGATCATAAATATATCACAATTTCCCCCATTTTATCCATGATAAACAAGAATGGATGAATCACAACTTAAACAATCAGACATGTCGCGTAGGAATAGGATAATATTCAGAAACACGAGGGACAGGTTGATAACCGGAAAGCATACGGGTGAGAAGACAATGATCACGATTCGTCAAATTGAGCAAACCAGAATCTGGGATTTCAGTTTCGTTCAGGGAGTTGGGCATTAGAGCCATGGTTCCCACCGCAGCTGGTATCTGCTGACACACATAGCATGGATCTGGCGTATTGCCGGAAGATGTTGTCGTGTGGGTGAGCCTGGGCGGGTATCCCTGCCCCAAGGCCGATGAATAGGAGTAGGAAGACAACCATACCAGTCACTGGTTGTGTGTTTGCCCTTGGATGATGAGAGGTTGTTTTTCTGTTCCTCGCAGCTTTCTTTGGCACGTCCTGTAGTTGTGAGGATGTCCGAAGGTTCAGCACAGAAGAGTCTAAGGAGTTGTGACTGGACCTTGATAGACGATGACAAAGGGGAACAGGAACTGATACACGTCTCCTAGAGAACTCATGGGGATGTCAAAAGGCTATGCTTCTGTAACATGAAGAAAAATAGTGATACGCAGGGTACATACGCACAATTAAGAGGGATCACTTCCAGTGGGACATTTCTTGATTCTGGTAGCATGGATCCACTGTGGAAAAAGGTCAGTTAACACACCTGTGCATGTGATCATGACTATTTCTGCTGCCCCCTCATATTTGCATTCACCCAATCATCGCGGTTTTAGAGAATTAATCAGAACAGCATCTCCGACCCAGAAGGGATTGGTAGGTGTAATATTTCTGTTACAGGTATGGATTTAGAAATCTGCTTATAATGTTTTGACAGTGTGTCAATCAGGGCAGCAGAATACTCAGCGATGTGCACATCCAGATCGGTTGTACCTATAGCCGGTTTACCGGAATGGATGCCCAAAAATAATTTTCGTGTGGTGATAGGTGGACATCTTTTCGTAGGGTCATACTCATTTCGGCAAGGACCGCAAGTAGTGGGAGGCTTTGGTGTTTCGCTGCGCACTTAGTAATGTTATTCTGGGCACAGATCAGACACCTAGATAAAATCGAGTCTATCATGCCGTTTAAGTTAGCTATACAAAAAAATCTGTTCATATCCTCCTTCACCCCCTTCGTGCGAGATGTGTAACACCGTGGAACTCGCGCACGAGGAAAGGAACGCAGTGAGATGGAAGGCATAGGCGACCATCTGCACTGTACCAAAGGCCATCGGAGGCCACGTAGGCATTGTGTGATTGCCAAAAGGCAGAATCATTTGGGGTGGCTGAGGATTGGACAGACGGCAAGTGTAAATCAGGAATGAGAGTAGAGGAAAGGAAACAGGTGTTAATAGGAGCACTGAAAGACGTGAAAAACACCTGAGTTTGTGCAGCACTTTTTGCCACTCGGTCAGCCAAGGAATTGCCAGGGAGCGAGGAAGATAGCAAGCAGTGATAAGGTCCTGAACTAAGGACGAATGAGAAATGGTTTTCCCTTCCCAAAATCGTGCGCAATAATAAAGGCGTATCAGGAGTCAGTATAAATCGTGACATCTCTTCCTTTAGAGCGGACGCATGCACGAGTCAAGGCGAAGAGTTCAGTGGCCTGCGCAGAAAAAAAAGGCAAAGCATAAGCTTCAACCGTGACATCAGGTAAAGAACAGACAGAGAAACCACACAGAAATTTACCATCGTACGGCTTTGAACATGAGCCGTCCACAAAAAGTGACTCGCATGGTCTCATGCCCCCTCCATGCTCCTGCGCCAACACAGTAGAGGCAGTTCCGCCCTGTTCACAGGCATAAAGGTGAAAAACCTTATGATAGTTCGGAAGTCCGAGAGCGGGAGCTGAACACAGAGCTGACCGCAAAGCCTCATACGCCTCCTTCAACTCGGGTGTCCACGTCAGCGGGTGCTGCAAAGGATCGTTGTGTGAGATTGCAGAGCGGAAACATTTGTCATGGAAAGAGCAATCAGGTATCCATTGGTGGCAGTAGTTAATCAGTCCCAAGAAAGCCATAAGAGCATGCTTTGTGGAGGGATGCCTTGTGTTAAGAACAACCTTTACACGGTCTTTAGATAGCCGTTTGCTGCCTTGAGAGAGTTCGAACCCTAGGTATTTCACAGTGGTTCTACAAAACTGAAGTTTGGTTTTGGTTACCTTGAATCCTTTTCTTGCCAGATGACTCAAGAGGCATGGGGAGGCTTGTTCACAGAGGTCCTCAGAGACTGTGAAGACCAGGAGATCATCTGCATACTGTAAGACAACAGAGTCAGAGAGGAGAGTATGATCACAGAGTGCGTCCCTTACCACAGCGGAGAAGATCACCGGGGAGTCAATGAATCCTTGTGGCAGGTGCGTCCAAGTGTACTGACATCCCCTGTGCGTGAAGGCAAAAAGAGGCTGCATCTGCTCTTCTACAGAATACAAGTCAATCACCGAAAAGTGCGTATAATTGCATGGTATGAAGGTGATAATAGAGGCCACATCGGGTACAACAGGTGCAACAGGAAACACAATGTCATTTATTTTTCTCAAGTCTTGAGTGAAGAGCCAAGTCGTCAGTCAAAAGAGGAAGTGGTAACTTCTGTATGGCAGAGAGAAAACAGTCGTTAATTTTCATGTCAGACAGATATAACAGGGGAGCAGATTCAGGAACTGAAACTGTGAGTTGAGAGCCAGAAAAGTTGAGAGATACGTACAGCCTACTCATGAGATCTTGACCCAAGAGATGGACTAGTGGTATTCTTACCCTTATCCCTTTGTTTCTTTCTACCTTCTTTAACCCAGTATCCAGTCTTACCACAGTAGTAACATACTTCGAGGCGTCTCGGGTTGGGGTTAGCACCAGGCATATTCCCCCTTCCCCTGCCTCGGCCTCTTCCCTGAAAACCCCCGTCTCCCGCCACGGCGAGGCAGGCTACTTGCTTATTTTCTAAAATGCCATCACCTTCCATAATGCGCATCCTTTATAAATTTGAGAATGAGCGGATGTCGAGTACTCGTGTTCGAAAGTACCACCACGATGATAGGACAAAAATTAAGGTTGTGATTCAGTCCACCCTGCCAGATTGTTTAGCCAGGGGGTGGTATAAAAGGTGAGACCACAACGGTTCATCCAGTCAGAACAACCTTGAGCTAAACACACTCAAAACTGTGGAGATGATAGTGGACTTTAGAAAACACCCTTCAACACTACTCAACCTCACAATATCCAACATCCCTGTGTCATCTGTGGAGAACTGCAAGTTTCTGGGCACTGCCTTTTCCCAAGACCTGAAATGGGACTCCAACATAAACTCCATTTTGAAAAAGGCCCAGCAGAGGATGTACTTTCTACGCCAATTAAGGAAGTACAGTCTGCCACAGGAGCTGTTGATACAGTTCTACACTGCAGTCATTGAATCTGCTCATCATTTACCATCTGATTTGGAGCAGCAACAAAACAGGACAGAAACAGACTGCAGAAAACTGTTAAAACAGCAAAACAAAAATCATTGGTGCTCCCCTGCCCACTCTCCAGGACTTGTACCATACAAGAACCAGAAACCGGGCAGAAAAAAATCATTAATGACCCTTCACACCCTGGACACAACATCTTTCAGCTCCTCCCTTCTGGCAGGTGCTACAGAACTTTGTTCACCAAAACTGCCAGACACAGGAACAGTTTCTTTCCCCAAGCAATCAGCCTCACTAACAACTGACCATAATTATATTCCCTGCTCATATCTATCTAAGTACCGCACAGAACTGTCAGTCATCACATCATCTGTATATGTTGCACACACTATGGCTGCTATATATTGTACAAAGTTTTATAGTAAAGTCTCTAATCATACCTGACACACAATACTGTCATTTGCACTATCATGCACTCTCACACTTTATGTACATTACTGATCTGTATCCCTATTTAATACCCGCACTGTCTATACTGTCTCACATTGTCTATTTTGTCTGTATTGTCTTGTATAGTCTGTTTTTGTCTTGTCTGTTTTGTCATGTATAGTTTTTATTTATATCTGTACTTTTGAGAGTCACTAACAGCTGGAACCAAATTCCTTGTGTGTGTCAACACACTTGGCCAATAAACCTGATTCTGATTCTGATACAACGTGGACAACAAATTCGCTTATGACACAGATATCAGCATTCGAGGTGAGTGCCTACACTTTCAACGGTATGATAAAATACCAAATCGGCACTTACCCAGAACACTGATATCCCAGACGAGCCCCCAAGAAACTGTAAGGAATTGTTTTGTCCTCTGTTGCGTGGACAGGATTTGCCTTCTGTCACGTGGACAGGATTTGCTTTCTGTCGCATGGACAGGATTTGCCTTAGAATTCAGCCTCTCCTCTCGATCTCTGCTCTCCTACGTGCACGGAGAAGTCTCAATGAAACACACGAGTCAGCCTTTCAGAGAGAAGTTCCAAAGCTTTATTGTGTCACACATGAATATATACCACAGATAGAAGGAGACGGGAAGGTCAGTTTGTGTGCGAAAAGAAAAACGGTTGACGATAATAACTCCATATCTGGTCATGTTATTCGTTAGGAGAAGCAACAAAACGCAGATTAGCGCATACCAAAAGGTGACAGTTTGGGTGCATATAAAGAGAAGATAAAGACAAGAATTGACTGTTCGGTGTCAACCTAATCTAGGACAAGGTTATTTTAACTGCTGATCATAAATATATCACCAATATTTATAATAGTAATAGTATGATGAGTTGGAAGGCTGAGTGGGAAGTTCATACATACATACACTGTGACAGGAACAGTGTTACTTTCTCTTTCAACATGAAGAAATTGTGTAGTGTAATTAAGCAACAGTCCTTTCTTCTACAGAAAGGAGATTAAATCCATCACATGATGAGTGTACGTGACTGCAGTGGTATAAAATTGTGAGCATCTGAGACAGAAGAGTGAGAGACCAGCAGGTCCTTCTACAGATACAGATCTCTGCACAAAGATCTCCTGCGATCTTTGAAAGAAATTTCCCCACTGTGGGACGAATAAAGGTATATCTTATATATATATCTTACCTTATCTTATCTTATCTTATCATCTCACACCTTCTGCTATTCCTACAGTTTGTGGTTAGAAACTCACCTTAACTCTCTCTCTCTCTCTCTCTCTCTCTCTCTCTCTCTCTCTCTCTCTCTCTTTCTCTCTCTCTCTCTGGTAAGAAAAATACTTCAAAAAAAAGTTTATTTTAGAATATCTGAAGGTCAGTTTACTTTCAGCACTTATATGAACATTGTTCAATTTACTATTGTGATGGAAAATGATGACTGTTTCTTTCTTCAGGTAAAATGATTATTAACAGATACATAGACAGATGCAGATGATGATGAATTTTGTATTTGATGATGTATTTATTAATGTTCTTCAGGAAGAGTTCTGCACTCCACCCTCACACAGCCCTCACACACTCCTCCACTGTGAGTCAGGATGAAGCTCCTCGCTCTGGTGCTTCTGCTCTCTGCTTTCTCCTCACTGTCCCTGACGGAGGTTGTAAATTCTTTTAAACAGTCCTGTCCATCGTTTTTCCTCCAAAACCCAGAAAAACACACAGACTACATCGTCCCCACTGTCTTCACTGGACATCAGTATAAGACGATTTGTCAGCGCTGGAAAAATAATTACAGATTTGCCACTGTGTATGACACTGTGAGGAGGATCCCTGTTTACTCAGCCTACACCTTCTTACAGCAAAAACAGATTCAACGTACTGATGAATGGAAAATTGAACCTCAGGTCAGTCCACATGTTTCCATGTTTCTTTACTGTTTTATTAACATCTGTAGATTTCAGGCTGGAGACAGTAAAACAGTAAAACATAATGAACACCAGAGATGGAAAAAGTAGAAATAACTACTACCTGTTTTAGTGTCGTGCTGTATCCAGACTGAATTTCCACCATATAGAACACAAGCAGAGAAAAGATGATGATGATCAGGTGATCAGGAATGTGAAAGAAAAAGTTGTCTGAAAAATAAATAGTGAAGTAAAAAACTGATGCCAGAAAAATCTACTTCGTTACTTCCACCTCTGATGAACACTGAGAGTAACAAGTAAATATAAATGTAAAGTAATCACAGTTTCCAATATGAAACAAAATGTTCACACCAAACTCCTGGTCCTGAGGTTGGCATACAGATTAACAGACTGGGTTTGGTGACATGTTCTGACATTTAATTTTTTTCACCAGTTCAGTTCATATCATGAGGTCAAAAGCCAGCACTTGTTGGGTATCTATTGAACTGTCACCATGGTTTATTTCTAATGAAATATCTCTAGTTTTATTTCTGTAAAATCTGATTTTTGTGTCTTGAGTGAGTTGTTTGCATTTTATTTACTATTTCTATTGTTCTCCATAACAGCTTGAAGATTTCGAAGAATATAAAGATAAGAGAGAGATGATTGACTCCCCGAATGATAAGGAAACTGTGAATAAAATAAAGAAGCAGGCCGTGGATTTAGATTATAAGGACACTGGTTATACTCGAGGTCACGTTTCTCCAAATCAGTATGCTGCTAATCAGGATCAAGCAGATTCCACCTTCACTTTAACCAATATAGCACCACAAACACAAAACAGCAATGGCCAGTGGGCAGCACAAGTGGAGACCCCCATGCTTGGAGAAATGAGGCGCATTTGCAGGCTGGACCAAAATCACCTGGCGTATATTGTGACTGGGGCCGTTCCAGGGGAGAAATGGATACCCATAACAAGAAACAAGAAAAAAATAAAAAATGGAATCAACATTCCCAGTTATTATTGGAGCGCTTTCTGTTGCAATGATATTAATAATGTAAATAATCTGGTATTTAGGGCCTACCTCGCTCAACTCGATAACTTTGAACTCCGAACACCCGACATTTCCAACCTGAATAAACGACTCACTGAACTGTATGGTAAAGATTTTTCTGTGTTTCCAGGATTAGAAGTTTAAAATACAGATCCTAATTTCTAGAATGAAATTCTGTTTCTGTATCAAAAAATCTCATGAAAACAGTTTTATTCATTTACTGCTGATTAAAAGACATGCAACAAGAAATGTACCAAAAAAATCCATTCTTTTACTGCACACCTTCTGATTTTAATTGCACCTGCTTCCGAACACGTAAAAGCTTCGATTAATCAGTGTAATCAATGTTCTCACTGTTAATTAACCTGCAATTTAATAAAACTTCTAGCATCGAATAAAACATTATTTTGTGTTCTCTTCATTTCATCACGCTGCACACTGACACTGTGTGATTACGAGGAGTTTTAATGCTAAATCTCTGTCCGGTTTTCAGCTCCTTTATTTCTAAAAATAAAATTGAAGATATTATTTACAGAGATGCTGAACATGTACACATGAAAGACAGAGAGAGAGAGAGAGAGAGAGAGAGAGAGAGAGAGAGAGAGTAGTACCAAAGTACCAGTCAAATCACAATGACACAATGATTTTCTTCACAGTATTTCATGAATGATGGTCTTTTAAATTCTGTGTGTGAGTCTATGAGTGTGTGTGTGTGTGTGTGTGTGTGTGTGTGTGTGTGTGTGTGTGTG
>JAAIIK010019993.1:0-34755 GCA_014706435.1 Silurus glanis | reverse complement strand
AGCACGTGCTGATGTAATTTATTTTACAATGAGGAAATTGTTAGAATTGTCTGTTTTCTGTGTTGAAGGTGGGGAGTGGTGGCTCCAGCGGTTAAGGCGCTGGGTTACCGATCGGAAGGTCGGGGGTTCAAGCCCCGGTATCAGCAAGCTGCCACTCTTGGGCCCTTGAGCAAGGCCCTTAACCCTCTATGCTCCAGGGGACCCTTACGAGAAAAATAAATCAAGGACCGTGACGTCGGAGCGACGTGGGGCCGCCTTCCCGTGGGCTCACCACCTGCAGGAGGGACCGTAAGGGACCGGTGCTGAGAGGATTGGGCAGCAGTCGAAGGCGGGGGCCTTGACAGCCCGATCCCTGGACACGGAGAAGTGTCTGGGGAATCTGCTTAGACTGCTGCCCCCGCGACCCGAACGGATAAGCGGGAGAAGATGAAATGAAGGTGAATCTCCTCCAGTGTCTCTGATCATCAATCCCAGCAGAACTCAACACTTTACTCATGACGCTCTCTCACTGAGCTGTGAGGACCAGAGTAACTCTACTGGATGGACAGTGAGACGATACACAGACAGTGAAGGAGTGTTAGATTGTTCACAGTGGAGATCAGTTACAGGATCTACATGTAACATCAGCTTCCTCTCCACATCCTACACTGGAGTTTACTGGTGTGAGTCTGAATCTGGAGAAAACAGTAATCCTGTCAACATCACAGTTCATGGTGAGTCTTCATGTAGTGTGTTTACTGTTAAAGATAAAGATAAATGTTTTATTACAGAATATTCAGAACATCAAGAGTTTTTAAATGGAAAGTCTGTTATAAAAGACATAGACACCCATTCGGGTAAATACTCCTGGAATAGTTTAGAATTTGTATGTATGCACACAATTCACAGCACCTTGTGTTAATTTTCAGTGTCTACACTCGCTGATACTGTGCTGTTTGTACAGAACATCAGTGTGTATAATTTCTAGCTGGAAACATAAAGTTGTAAATGTGATTTTCTCTGTATTAGATGGTGATGTGATCCTGGAGAGTTCTGTCCATCCTGTGACTGAGGGACATCTTCTGACTCTACACTGTTTATATCGTAACACAAAGCCCTTAAACTTCCAAACTGATTTCTATAAAGATGGATCAGTCGTCCAGAACCAGACTACAGGAGAAATGATCATCCATAAAGTCTCAAAGTCAGATGAAGGTTTTTACCACTGTAAACACCCAGAGAGAGAGGAGAGTCACCGAGAAGCTGGATCTCAGTCAGACGTGAGAAATAATTTTATTATTGATTTAAATAGAAATATGCATTAATGAGTGGACCATAATATCTCATTAACTCAATGTAATCTATAATGATTTTTTTGCATGGATGTGTACAATGTAGTGTGTTTGAGGCTTTTGTTACATTTGAACAAAAATAAATTTATTTGTACTGCAGTTTACGAAAACCTTCAGGAATGTTCCTTGTCTGGCCTCTGGGTGTCGCTGCGGCATAATTTCCATTTCCCCTCCTCCACCTGGTCTCAATCAGCCAGCGTGTATTTAAGCCACTTCTCTCCTGCGTGCTGGCGCAGTTTCTGTTCTTGCGATTCTCTTTCGAGGTTCCCGCAAATCTCCTTAAACGCTGTTGATGTTTTAGAGTTTGTTTTTTGCGCTCTGCTACATTTGGTTATGCTTGTGATTTTACTTTCGGTTCTACTTTCAGTGTTTATTTTTGGATTTCTGGTTGTTACTTTCCCGGGAGGATTTTTTTTATGCCATTTTCTTTGATCATTGACCATATGCTCGACTGTTTTTTGCATCCTGATTGTAACAATATGGAATTATTGTAATGTCTGTTCAGGTTATATCTGCCACTAGGGGGCGAACAAGGGCCATTCTAGGCGGGACGCAGGGGGTGAGAGAAGAAGTCAGGCTCGGTTAGGACACTGTGTTCGCAGACTGTTTAATAAAGGCAGACCCCGTTGGGTCAGTTAAAAGAATATGGACTCCTGTTTTACATGAAAATACCACACTTTAACATGGTGGCAGCGGAAGTGGATTTTTGCCCAAGTCTGAGTGGTTCGCTGCGGAGGCGCCGGCGAAGTCCGAAGACGGTTAAGTGCTAACGTGTAGCGTGGATTAGCATCGGATTAAACAAGCTAACGCTAACGACATGGACGGACTTAGACCTCCACAGACGTTGTGTCTGGACTCCAGTAACCTGTCTAAAACGTGGAAGTCTTGGAGAGACGAGTTTGAACTCTACATTGGATTAACTGTTGCCGAGGACGACGAGAAGAAAAAGGTCAGGCTTTTCAGTTATCTGGTAGGTGAGGGTGGCAGAGAGCTACTGGATACCTTAATGGGAGACACAGCACAGTCGGACTGGACGATTAAGGATGTCGTTGAAAAGTTTAATAACTACTGCAGTCCTAAAGTGAACGAGACAGTGGAGCGGTACAAATTCTTCTCAAGAAATCAAGGTCCCAGTGAATCCATAGATGGCTATGTTACTGAACTCAAGGTGCTAGCAAAAACATGCAACTTTGGGACATTGAGAGACTCACTCATTCGGGACAGGATCGTATGTGGGATTGGCAGCAGCAACATGCGAGAGAGACTGTTACGGGAGAAAGACATGACATTGGACATTTGCATTCAACTTTGCAGAGCTGCTGAGTGGTCACGGGAAAACTGCAAGGCCATAGCGGGACACACAGTGGAAGAAGTTCACGCAGTGCAAGGAGCTTCGCGCCTACAGCAGAAAGAAAGCACCGTGGATTGCAAGTTTTGCGGCAAGACACATGAGAGGAGCAAACAGACATGTCCAGCATTTGGGAAGAAATGCAAAAAGTGTGGTAAGGAAAACCACTTTGCGGTTAAGTGTAAAGCCCACATTGAACCAAAGAAGATGAAATCTGTGCATAAGGTTACTAAATGTGAAAGTGAATATGAGGACATACTGTGTGTTAGAGATGTAGCAGAAAGTGAAAATGTGAATGCTGTTGACTCCAACAAAGGTAATGACTCCCAGTTATTTGCAGGCATGCTCCTAGGGAAAGATATTATAAAATTTCAGATCGATTGTGGAGCTACATGTAATGTTTTGCCTATTAACATGCTGAACACAGATGCCAAGCTTGAGGACACAAATTCTGTGTTAGTGATGTACAATGGAAGCAAAGTGAAGCCATTGGGTAGATGTAAAGTGAAATTAAGAAACCCTAGAAACAAAAAACTGTACCAGCTAGAGTTTCAGGTTGTGGACAGAGGTTGTACTGTACCACTGATTGGTAAGAGAGCCAGTGAGGCCATGAAACTCATAAAAGTACACTATGAAAACATTATGGCTATTGACCGCATTGTGACAACAGTGAGAGACACAAAGGGACAATGGACAATGGAACAAATAAAGACAGATTTTGCAGATGTGTTCACAGGAGACGGTTGTCTGGAAGGGGAATACAAAATGGAAGTAGATGAGAGTGTGAAACCTGTGCAACTTCCAAAGCGACGTGTTCCGGTCGCCGTGATGAAACCGCTGAAAGAGGAGCTTCGGGACCTTGAGCACAGAGGTATTATCACACCTGTAGACTGCAGCACGGACTGGATCAGTAGCATGGTGGTGGTGCAAAAGCAAAACGGTAAACCTAGAGTATGCATTGATCCAAAGCTCCTCAACAAGGCACTCAAGCGCAGTCACTTCCCACTACAAACCATTGAGGATGTACTACCAGATATGTCTAAAGCTAAAGTGTTCACAGTGTGTGACGTCAAAAGCGAGTTCTGGCATGTCAAGCTTGAAGAGAAATCCAGTTATCTGACTACGTTCTCCACCCCGTTTGGCCGCTTCAGATGGCTAAGGATGCCCATGGGAATAAGTCCGGCACCGGAAATTTTCCAGCGAAAACTGACCCAAGCACTGGACGGGTTACCGGGCCTATACATTATTGCGGATGATGTGCTCATTACAGGTCAGGGAGAGACGCAGGAAGCGGCAGAAGGAGACCATGATGTGAAGCTGAAATTGTTCCTGGAGCGTTGCAGGCAAAAGAACATCAAGCTGAACCCAGACAAGTTCAAGCTGAGGAAGAGGGAGTGTACATACATTGGGCACCGCCTGACAGCAAATGGACTGAAAGTGGATCCAGACAAGGTTCGTGCTATTGAACACATGCCGAGACCTACAGATTTGAAAGCAGTACAGAGACTCTCAGGTATGGTAAACTACTTGGCTAAGTTTTGCCCACACCTTTCAGACCAGTGTGAAGTGTTGCGGCAGTTGACACACAAAGACACAGACTGGGACTGGTCGGAGCAGCATGAGCATGCTTTTGTGAAACTAAAAAAGACTATTGTAGATGCTCCTGTTCTGAAGTACTACTGCCCAGAGGAGGACCTCGTAGTGCAATGTGATGCATCGGACACAGGTTTGGGAGCTGCACTCATGCAAAAGGGTAAGCCCATCGCCTTTGCAAGCAGAGCACTCACACAGACTGAGCGGGGTTATGCCCAGATTGAGAAAGAGTTTCTAGCTATGGTGTTCAGTGTAGAGAAGTTTCATCAGTACACGTATGGTCGCAAAGTTACTGTGCAATCTGACCATAAGCCGTTGGAGTCCATAGTTAGAAAACCTCTTTTGAGCGCGCCCAAGAGACTTCAGAGAATGATGCTACGTATTCAGAAATATGACCTGACTGTAGTGTATGTTCCTGGCAAAGACATGTTACTGGCAGACACCTTAAGCAGAGCATATCTCCCAGAATGCACATCTCGGAGCTCTGTAGAAGCTGATATAGAGACGGTTAATATGGTACAACACTTACCCATTTCTGGTGACAGTTTAAGCCAGATCAGGACAGCTACAAAAGAGGACAAAACTCTACAAACTGTGATCCGACTAATGAAGCAGGGTTGGCCATCGGACAAAAGGGCCATGCCTCAGGAAATCAAACCTTACTTCTCATTCCAGGAGGAATTAAGTTATCAGGACGGCATTGTGTTTCGAGGTGAACGTGCTGTTATTCCATTATCACTGCAGAAAGACATCACCCGTCGCCTGCACTCCTCACATCTCGGGGCAGAAGGATGTCTACGAAGGGCCAGAGAATGTGTCTACTGGATTGGCATGAACGACCACATAAAGACACACATAGCTCGCTGTGACATCTGCAGGTCAGTGGATGACAAACAGCACAGAGAAACGCTCATCCCACACGATGTGCCAAGCAGGCCATGGGCCAAAGTAGGCGTTGACCTATTTCACTTTGATAACAAAAACTACCATGTAACAGTCGACTACTATTCCAATTTTTGGGAAATAGATTTTTTGCCAGACACAAAAGCTACTACGGTGATAAAGAAGCTAAAAGCACATTTTGCTAGATACGGCATTCCCGACACAGTAGTCTCAGACAATGGACCTCAATATTCATCACAAGAGTTCCAAAGATTCAGCCAACGGTGGGAGTTTGACCACAAAACCTCATCACCAGGTTACCCACAGAGTAACGGCAAAGCAGAGTCTGCCGTTAAAACTGCAAAGAGACTGTTACACAAAGCCAAGGCTTCTGGACAAGACCCCTATCTCGCGCTCTTGGACCATCGCAACACACCATCTCAAGGACTGGAGAGCTGCCCAGCTCAAAGATTGCTGAACCGTCGAACGAGGTCTCTGTTGCCGGCGAAAAACAGCCTTCTTCAGCCTCAAGTGGTTCAAGTGGAGCAGGCACTGTTTAACAACCAACAGCGTCAATGTACATACTACAACCGATCAGCCCGGGATCTAGATGCCCTACGATCAGGTGACACTGTCAGAGTGCAGCCATTTGAGCCGCACACCAAATGGAAGCTAGGCAAGGTGAAAAGACCGGTTGACTCTAGATCATATGAGGTTGAAATGGATTCGGGTGCAGTTCTCAGGAGGAACCGTAGACACCTCAGACGCGCCCATGTTGTTCCTCAAACGGAGGTTGTTGATATGGAGACAGTAAACACTCCGGGTACCCATACAGACACTGTAATATCCCAGCAGTGCCCTCAAACTCAGAGCGATACCTGTAACAGTGATGTGATGAAGACAACCAGATGTGGTAGAGTTGTTCGTCAGCCTCAACGCTACAAAGACTTTACTACGTGAACTGGCATTTATTAAAAAATAAAAAAAAAAAAAAAAAAAAAAACATTTTTGTACATTTGAAAGTACATTTCTATTTGCATTTAATGTTTGCAAATGTGTTTCAGGGAAAAGAAAACTTTCTAAAAGAGAAAGGATGTAACAATATGGAATTATTGTAATGTCTGTTCAGGTTATATCTGCCACTAGGGGGCGAACAAGGGCCATTCTAGGCAGGAGGCAGGGGGTGAGAGAAGAAGTCAGGCTCGGTTAGGACACTGTGTTCGCAGACTGTTTAATAAAGGCAGACCCCGTTGGGTCAGTTCAAAGAATATGGACTCCTGTTTTACATGAAAATACCACACTTTAACACTGATCTCTTTGTTTTTCTCTCTTTGATTCTTCTATTCTTATTTAACACATTTTCCTGTTCCTACTGCCAGAGAGCTCGTCTCTGATGCTGATGACTCCAGTTTGCTCCCTGGTCGTTAAAAAACATGTTCATTTTAACATGAATAAAGTGATAATATAATTATTATTGTATTCTGTATCAGGTCCATCACATGTAGAAGCTCCATTCTCAGTGCTCATGCTGATCAGTAGTGTAGTGACGGCATCTCCATATCTGCTGATCACCATCATTCTGCTGGTCAAATGTTACAGAGCTCGAGGTAAGAACTCTTTCAGTATCTCTACATTTCACATAATCCACTTTAAAAGGAAAAGTAGGGTTAGGGTTCTTTTCAATCCACACTTGAGTGTTAAAGCACTTGATCTAAAATACACTTTCAATAAGATTTAAATGTTAAAAGTAAGCTAAAACTGTAAAAAAAAAAAATGCAGAAGTGTATTTAAGTAGCTTTGTTGACTTCTCCATCATAGAAACAGCTGTTAAATCATATTTAATTTAGTATTTATTATGATGAAGTAAAATTATTTTAATAGCACAAAATAATTTTACTTCAAGATGACTTAAATTAACATTTATTTTCTAACATCATTTCCTGAATCACTGTCATTCATAAGCATTAAAACAAACACTCTTTAAACTGTATTTTGGACGAGATTATATTGTTATTGCTTTATTTGCTCTAAAAAAATTTTTTTAAATAAATCTAATGCCACTGTGCTTTTCTTTAACAGCTCACACTGATGAAGACAGAATTGAGAATGCAGTCAGGAGTGAACAAAGTTTATCTATAAAAAAAAAAAGGATGTTTAGTCATTTTATTATTGCTTGATTTTAACATTATAATTTGTATTTTTTTACATGCTGTTATTTGCTCTGCATCTTAAAATCCTCATTGTTCTGGTTTTGTTTAGCTAAAGTGTGTAGTCTGTAATAAAATCTACATGCTGCTAATGCAAAACAGAGTAACAATGTGTAAAACTATTGTTTAAAATCTTATTGTTCAAAAGAAAATGATTCCAGTGTAGTTTCCAGTGCAGGTTGTATTTTCTGTAAAGCTGAATGCAGAAAGCTTTGGATTAATGCAACATAAGTGAGTTAGCTCACTACTATATTTCAGATAACAGTAAATTAAGTGTTTTGTATCTTCTCAGTATTGGTTCCATCACTACTGGATTTGTACTGCTGTGTTTTCTTCTGTATATCTGAGATTCGCTCGAGGTGATTTATGATCAGTAAACTTCCAATCTCACTTTGTTAGTTTTGTTTGTTTTTTTCAGATGTGTGAACTTTAATTGTAGATGTGAGGAAAAGGAAATGTTTTATTTGTATATAATTATGTACTTATGCCAAAATCTACAAAATATAAACAAAGACAATGTGTAACCTTTGGTTAAAGGTATTAGGAATGAAAAGGAACCGACTACGCCACCTGGGTTATTTATTCGCCCAGGAAAGTAGATTGAACCCAAAAGAAAAATTAAACAAAAGGAAAAAAAAAGTTACAAAAATAAGGACCCTGCTGGTTCGGATGGAATTAAAGACAGACATGACTTTTCAAAAATAGTACAAATTTATTTAACCGAAAATGGTAAAAAATATTTTCAAATACCATTTACAGCTTACCAGTTATTTACCCACAATTGGAGAGACTAGCTTAAATCCACTTTTTAACGGAAGGGACAAACCACAGCAAATCAGTGCATAATTCTTAAAAGCAATAATAAACCAAAAACAAAGCCAAAACACACAAACATACTCTCCCCTTCTGTTTAAGTCTCAAAAATCACAGCTCATCAGACAATTAGATGTGGAAATAGTTATATAAAATGGTACATGCACATATACACACGTAAAGAAAAACACTGTACAGCAAAACACAGATAACTCCCGATTAATATTTAAAAAGCGTCCAAGCGGCTCACGGAGCAAAAATACCAAGCATGTTAATTTAATACACTTGCACCAGAGATAAATATCCAAGTCCTTACTCAAACATAACACTAGATTTACTATAGCTGTTTGTGTAAATTCCCTGGACCTAACACCTACTAGCACCCCTGCTGAGATTTTTACAGGCCTTCAGCTCCATTGTTCTCTTGCTTTTATTGTGCAAACACACCCATTACCTGTGAGGCCTGCATTTGTTTACTTAGAGTAGCTCAGAGGCCAAACCTCTGTTTGTGCTGCATGAATCGGCAACGAATTTCCTTAGCTAGAAGACTCAGAAACAATCTTCTTTGGCTTGTCCACCCTGTACATGCCTTGTACAAAATGTAGGCATTCACCGCCGCCAGGTCCAGCATATTGTAAAAAAACGCTCCTGGCCACCTGCGTGTTGCTGCTCTTACGGAATACATCCGCGCCATTTGGTCCAACACGTCTACACCACACTGTAAAAGCAGAGAGAGAGAGAGAGAGTCATGAGTATATGTGCTTTTTTTCTATAGGCCTGTATAGTACACATCAGAAAACATTGTAGCACTGGTGTAAAATTATACACACATTCACATACCTTCATGTGGTTATAGTCTGTTATCGTGTTGGGTTTCCTCTTTCTGCCATCACCGATCGTCACGTTTTGGTGCATGGAACTTAGAACACACACAGTCTTGTTTTTTTTTAGGTGCATAAATTGTCAAGCAGACACTGCCACTTCTAAGCACTGAAGTGGAGAATACCTCTCGCTGTGCAGTGTCTTTTGCAAGTTGAGGAAGTTCACGACCGGACTTTATTCGCCGTGCCCAGTAGCGTTGTTTTGCGCTGCAACAGTCTGTGCGACAGTGACAGTGAAGTAAAGAAATTGTCCATCGTGACATTTCTCCCATCATCCAAAAATGGCTCCATCAGATTCATGACCACGTTCTCTGCCAGCCTCTTTCCCTTCTGATGACTGGGGTCCTTTCCCAAGTAAGGAGATGCATTGCAGACATATTTGGTCTCCAAATCCGTGGCCATCCAGAACTTGATCCCAAATTTGTCTGGCTTGGTTGCGATATACTGTGTGAATGGACAACGAACCTCGGTAGGGAACAGCTGTTTATCTATGGTCATGTGTTCTCCTGGAGTGAAACTCTCAGCACAGTTCTTGTTGAAGCGTGTCCAGATGTCGGAGATCGCAGCAAATTTGTCTGTTTTCACCCGTTCTGCCCGCATGTCCTTGTCATCAAATCGAAGGTGTTGCATAATTGAAATGAATCTATCTCAGGGAATTGTCTCTTTGATTACTGGCACCAGAAAGCTTTCTGACCAGCAATCCACAATGGCACCAATGGGACACATGATTGCTCTTACAAACAGAATTGAAATGAATGCCATTAGTTCATGAATTGCCAAATTCCAGTCCGGCTCTGTTCTGCGGGCTTGATGGACCGTGCACTTCCTGATGGTCTGCAACATTCCCACGTCTAACAGGCAAAGGAAGCTTTGGAGCACGCTTGTAAGTTTACGCTGTCGGAAGATAAACAAATAGAGAGTGGTAAATTTACATGAACCTCACTCTAAATGGGTTTATACAAATATCATATGTACTATGGCAATGACAAACCTTAGCAGACTCTGTGGGTCCAGCTTGCACAGTGAAGCACGAGTGATTTGCTACTGCACTGGGCATTCCAATGTCCTCCTCTACCCACACAGTGCCGTCTTTTGCCGTCTGGCTCAGACAGGGCTTCCCAGTACCACTGTGCATCTTCCGTGGAGGCATGTTGGGTTTTTGTTCCGTCTCCTTTTCGGATTCTTCTGAGGAGGTATCAGTGGCCTGCTGGACAAATGAAATCTCTCCTCCATCAGAGTCTGCTTCGTCCATTTCCTGAAGCCAGGCCAAAGCCTGTTGCGCGGAGAGGTTCTTCCTGCGTGGCAGTGATATGGAGGCCATCCTGATGTGTGTTCTCAAAAATGCGAAGAAGAAATGATTTTCCCGCCTGGGTCCGTCTGCTTTTATGCACAGCACTGTGCTGAAGTCATGCAATGCCACTCCCTTACATACACAGTCACAATGGACAGAATCACGACCAATTGTTAGGAATGTTTCCTATCCGGCTCGAATGACAAAATGTTAGGATTTTCACTATCTGGTGTGCTGATCAGGGGATTGTACTCGCCCCAGCGTGTCAGTCAAAACACGGTACAGGATTCAGAACACTCAACTTTACTGGGTATAGAACTGATCGTATATGAGGTGATTCTTGCTATCTTCTGTTAGCTGCTGTTCGGTAGGTTGCGTGATGCAGAATGCATGCTGAAAGGCCACTGCTGATTGACCACTGCTGAATGGTCATTGCTGAGTGACTCTGCCGAACGGTCAGTGCTGAGTGACAGGTTGCACAATGTCGAATGGCCACATGTAGTTCACATCGTAGTTCACCATCTCCCTCAGAGCCTAATGAGTTCAGGAGACCCACAAGAGCTTGAATTTCGAGGGTGAACAGATCAGAACTGGCTATATCTCCAGGCTCTACACTAGAGGCAGACACACAGTTTACCAAGCAATGACAAGCTACCTATGACATCAAAGGAGATTAGGCAACTTCGTGAAGATAAGGCGGCCATTCTGGAGGAACTACAACAACTTAGGGTCCTTTACAAGGATATGCAGAATTTAACAGTAAAGCTGCAGACAACTCTGCTAGCCCCCCTAGCAAGTCATAGATGCCCCTAATGTAGAGCCTAGAGATACAGCCAGTTCTGATCTGAGCTAGTCTGAGTAAACAAATGCAAATGTGCCAGGCCTCACAGGTGTTGGCTGGTTTGCACAACAAAAGCAGGAAAAGAATCAAGCTGAAGAACTGTGAAAATCTCAACAGGGAGGAATAACACCTTGGGACTTGCACCAGAAAATAAAAAAGTCAGTAATTCTAGTGATAACGCAGAGAACAGTTGCGCAGAATAATCTCTTAAAAACACTCAGTAACACAGCGGTTTCCAACCGCGACGTCCGCTTAGTCCAAACTGTAAACCAACAGTCTAAATCGGGTTTATAAAACAGTTTGTAAAAATATATACAAAACACCCTGTCTGCACTCTTCCCGGCTCTTCTCAACTTGCTTCCTACTCTCACCACAAATCACAATATCATCCGCAAACATCATAGTCCACGGAGACTCCCGTCTGACCTCATCCGTCAATCTGTCCATCACCACTGCAAACAGGAAAGGGCTCACAGCCGATTCTTGATGCAGTCCAACCTCCACATTGAACCAGTCAGTTGTTCCTGCTACACACTTCACTGCTGTCACACTGCCCTCATACATGTCCTGCACCACCCTCACATACTGCTCGGACACACCAGACTTCCTCATTCAATTCTACAATTCCTCTCTTGGCACCCTGTCATATGCTTTCTCTAAATCCACAAACACACAATGCAACTCCTTCTGACCTTCTCTGTACTTCAGCATCAACATTCTCAAAGCAAATAAGGCATCTGTGGTGCTCTTCCTTGGCATGAAACCATACTGCTGCTCACAGATGGTCATGGCTTCTCACAGCCTGGCTTCCACTACTCTTTCCCATAAATTCATGGTGTGACTAATTAACTTAATTCCCCTGTCATTACTGCAGGTCTGCACACCTCTAACTTCCTCCTTACTAATCCTATCCACTTACTGCTTGACCATCTCCACACCATCCACCCTTCTCTCTCTCTCTCTCTCTCTCTCTCTCTCAATCTCTCTCTCTCTCTCTCAATCTCCCTCTCATTTTCCTCGTTCATCAGCTGCTCGAAATACCCCTCCATCTTCTCAACACACTCTTCTCACTAGTCAACACATTTCCATCTCCAATGTTCCTAGCTTTGCTCCTTTTCCACTTGGTCTCCTAAACACACAAGATATCTACCTTTCTCCTCTCCATCATATCAGGTCTCCCTCCCTTTACCAGACACAGTACCAACATTTAAAGTACCAACAGAACCTCCTCTCTTTCTTCTCTTTCGGCCAACAGTAGCCCAATTTCCACCAGTACCCTGTTTGCTAACAATACCAATGACCACAGGGTGGTCATTGGTCAACCGGGCCTATGCGGATCCGGTATGAATTTCTGATTCCTGATCAGCATCTTTGATTTGGCACATGTTTTACGCTGGCTGCCCTTCCTAACGCATCCCTCCTCATTTATACAGGCTTGGGACTGGCACTAATTAGATTATGGATTGTGCAACCCTAATAGCTGGGTTATTATAGCTTTTGCCATATAACTCTTAAAACAGGAACAGAAACTACATTCTTGCTGTCTCTGTTTGTGTGTGTGGTTTTCAATGGTTACACAGGAAGTGGCACGGCTTTAACACACACCACTGCTCTGTCACTCTGTCAGTCATTAGAGGGACAGGATGGTGTTCAGTCCACTTGCTGTGATGTTCTGTGAGTAAATGTTCTCTTTGTGTCTTCATTAGAGAGAGTGATGAGGTATAAAGTTGTTCATCTTCAGTCTGAATGTCCTGAGTGATGAGTTTATTGTGTGATTTGGACAGTGTTTGTATTTGAACTGTTCAGGTGATCAGTGTATTCATATTTATGTGCTGTGATTAGTTTGATGTGTAACTACTTGCTAAACTATGATAGTTAACTAATCTAATGAGTGTAAATGAGTCTGTAATGTTGAACTCTGTATCTGATCTTCTGTGATCTGCTGTTATCTGCTGCTCAGTGATGCCTCTCGTGATCGTTTGACCTGCTAAAAGAAAATGACTGCATAGAGTTTGATGTTTCACACAATGAAATCATGGTTGTGACTAAATGAAATGTATTTCTGCTGATGTGGTGAGACTCTGGTGGTCTGTTCTGTGCACGGAAATCTTTAACAAAATCATTATAGCATTAAATAGCCACATCGACCACATGCTTTATGACCTTCATGTCCATTTTCCTGTGTAGTAAAATATCTCAGTCCAGCAAGTTCAATCTAATACACACTGATACCAAACTAATGCATAGCACTTTAGAATAAACACTAATGATTAATAACTTTTCTGTGTTGAAGATAAGAGCAATAACTGTGCAGAAACAAACAGTCCTCCTTATTCCTGTAAACGCACATAGTGGAGACAGTTTGGGGTGGGGTTTGATCTATTTTAATGCAGTGCTGCAAATTCAGCTGTAAAGAGCTACAAGTGATATGAAGATGGATGTGCAAAAGCAACAAATATTTATCCACTCTTTGACTGTTGATATGCTGGACATCTTCAGCTCCACTGACACTCATAAGCCTCTTCAAAGCCAGTTGGAGATCTCCTCACTACCCATTTTATTATGTTTTAACACCCCACTATTACTAGCTGCTCTTAGCAAAGGTGTTTAGCAGGTTAAGCATCTGTGTTAACATACATTTCTGGTTTTCTGTAATAATGATGGTGGTCAGTGACTGAAAAAGTGGCATGCACATACAGTATCATTAATGTTGTAGTGCACCATTTCAAATATAATAGATCATTTAAATCAAATTGTAATAAAAAAAATTATTAAATAAAGCAGTGCAGCAGTCACAGTGTTTATTCCAGTCCCCAAAACAGTGCTTTTTATGTAATTTATGTTTTAATCTCCTTGTCCTTATACTCAACAAAAACATCAGGAAACTGCACTGCATTGCTACTAACTATCACCACATTTACTACCAGTGAGAAGCTATGAGGCTTTACTGTAGAAACCAGACTGTGAGACCACTGCTTTGCTCACTAATACTACCTGCACAAGGAGGTGCCAAGTGGTGTGGAAAAAAAGATGTAAACATGGCAAATGCAGACTCGCATTCAAAGCCCGGCTGCTACAACACCAATGATTTCAAATGTATTCTTGCTGGAAAATAAACTGGGCTTTATTTGATTCTTTGGTCTCCACAGCTTGAGATAAGGGTGTGTTGTATGTTTTACACTGGAACCTGGCTAAACAACAACATCCCAGACTCCATTCTGCTACATAGGCTAACCTGCTATTGGGTAGAAAAAGTCACGGACTGGTAGGGGTTGTGTGTGTATATATCACACACAAAAAGAATGCTGTAACATTGCTGTCATAGTCTATAAACAATGTCTCTCACTGATTGGGGTTCATGTTTGTGAAGTGTCAACCCTTCAATTTGGCCTTTCATGGTCTTTGTTGTTGTTGTCTATGTTCCTCTGTATTTTAATGCTAAGGATGTTCATTATGAATTCTACAGCTAAATCAGGGAGAAACAAACTGACAACCATGCAAACCTAGACAGTTTTCCCAATTTCCCTAAAGTTCTATTCACACATGAACTTTGCAAAAAGGGGAAAACAAAGCATTGGACTTAGTTTACACAACAGAAAACTGTACCCCGTCTCTACCTCAGGCACTCAAATCACATCTCTGTTGTGCTAATTCCAGCATGCAGACAGCTTCTGAAACTCCGCAAAACTGTTTCAAAGCAAGTCACACTATGGCCTACAGAGAGGAAGTGGCACTGATTAGATAGTGTGGTGCAAACAGTGAGGAAGACAAAGGAGGTTGTGATGGACTTTTTGTCAATCCCACACTGACCACTGACAGCTCGACTGTATAGAGAGTCAGCAGCACCAAATTTCTTTGGTTGCACATCACAAAAGATCTCACCTGGACCACTAACTCTACATCACTCTCTTAGAAGGCTTCAGCAGCACCTCAACTTCCTGCATCAACTAAAAAGAACAATTCTTCCTCCTTCCATCCTCACCACGTTTTACAGAGACACCATTGAGAGTGTGCTGAGAGTGTGATAGTGTGTGATAGTGTGTGTGTCACTGATGGCTATTGGAACTGCCATCCTGATCCTGAACTGTGTCCTGGGTTGTTACTATTGAAGTGAATGATGGTGACAATTATTAGAACCTGCAGCTGTTTAGTAGTTTATAGATCCCTGTGATTTTTGAAGTGCTATAAACATATTGCATAAATCAAACCAATTTAGACAAAATTTAAGCGAGACTATGAATCAAGTTTTAATTTCCCAACTAATAACTAGATTAAATGTAATAACTGTTTACATATTACATAACATTCCAGAGAGATTCATATAATAATGACATTACACCATCTTCTCATGTAAAACTAATCTAATGTGAACAGGCCTGAACTGTGTCCAGTAGAGATGTGAGGTGGATCAGTGTGTCGCTCTAATGATCTCCCATATGCATCATGTTCATGTTTTCTCCTCTTTAATGTCAATGGAATCACATTGAAGATCATGTTTTCATAACTTTTTATATTATTAATAAGGATGATCTATGCTATTTAAATATTTCTCCTTATATACACTTCAGTTTCCTCATCGAGATCACGTTCCATTTACTGATTCAGATTCTCATTTCATGTAGGGCAAAAAACACAAAAAATTATAAACTATTATGTCCTCTCTCTCTCTCTCTCTCTCTCTCTCTTTCTCTCTCTCTCTCTCTCTCTCTCTCTCTCTCTACCACTCTCTTTTTTGTGTTTGATGGAAAGAAACAAGAAGTTTAAAATATTTCATTGGAAAGAGGAAGGAAGAGCAGAAACACAGGTTGAATGCAATAAAAGAGAAGTTAAATATCTGTTATATTTATTTTTCTTCAGGATTAAACTCAGTCCAATTCCTGTGATGCTCTGTGAATAAATCTTAAGTCTCTGTGAATAAATCCTTATCTGCAGTCTGAATGTTCTGAGTGATGAGATTATTCTGTGATTAAGTGATATGTGCTGAATGTTACAGCTGCAGATTTACATTTACATTTACATTTGCGGCATTTAGCAGACGCCCTTATCCAGTGGATCATTTTATATGCTGGCTGTAAGATAATACTAATAATAACAGTTGCTGCAGATCTGATTAATAATGAAAGATAAGATATTAATAAGCAGAATAAGTATTTTTTTCTTGCAACAGATGGTAGTTTAGATTTCTGAATACAAATGAATGAACAAATGAAACTTTTGAGTTTGATGCATGTGTTTTTCTATTAATATACAAAAATTATTTTTAAGTTTACATCATGTTTTCTGTTTCTGTTCCCTTTTCATTGTTGGTTTCACTTATATAAGTAGCTTATGTTCAATGTGATTTATTTATTTATTTTAAGCTGAGAGTACTATGTAGAATTTATCAATCTGTTATTGATATGTTATTGATTAGCATTCAGTTTGCCTCTCTCTGTGGCTTTAACCCATATTTTTTCTGGATTGCTCCAGGACTGATTTCATGTATTTATATATGAAATAAAAATAATGTTAAATGCAGGAAATGTATATCTACTGGACTTCATGATCTATAACTTAATATCTTTTTGAGCAAGATCAACTTTGATGATGGACAGTAAAGCTCAAAGTGTCTTCTTTAGGAACTGTACACATTTAAAGTTAGGTAGGGCATTTCAGCTGTGAGTCCTAAAATTTGGGTGGGGAGGGGCGAACCAGACATAGTCTCAGATAAATGTTTGTAGGAATCTCATTTTTTATGATATCTTCATTTAATTTTAAATATAAACTCATGAGACATGTGGCTTTAACCCATTATTTTTTTGGATTGCTCCAGGGCTGATTTCATGTATTTATATATGAAGGAAAAAAAATTTCATTTAAGGATTTTTTTCTACAGTACTTAATCATCTATAACTTATTATCTTTTTGAGCAATATCAACTGTGAATAATGGACAGTAAAGCTCAAAGTGTCTTTTTTTTAAAGATATTTAAATTGTGTATGTTGTCCCCTTTTATCAGGAACTGTTAACATTTAAAATTAGGTAGCGCATTTTCAGCTGTGAGTCCCAAAACCTGTGTCGAGGCCTAACAGGTTAAATTCACACAAATTATTTTCAGTTAAAATAAATAGTTTTTTTTTTTTTACTCTTTTCACATTTTATTACTAACAAAGATTGAGTTTCACTGTGTTCTATTAATAGACAATAAATGTTGATTTACTACAAGGCTTATTTACTCATGTTCATGAACTGCTTCAGTACTACCATATCTTTCTTACACTATCTGCTGTAAGAATATTATTATGTAAATTGTTGCACTAATGCAACTCACAGATAACACAGATCCAACAATGATCTGGACATATTTAACAAATTATGAACAAAGGAAAGTAAATGGCTGTGTATGTGGTTAGACAAAGTAACAAGGATTTTAAAAGTAAAAGATAACTGAGGCCTTCTAATGGCTGGATGCAGTGCATTTTCAGAGGTGGGTAGAGTAGCCAAAAACTGTACTCAAGTAAAAGTACTGTTACTTCAGAATAATATGACTCAAGTAAAAGTAAAAAGTAGACATCCAAATAATTACTTGAATAAGAGTAAAAAAGTACTTGGGGAAAAAACTACTCAAGTACTGAGTAACTGTTGAGTAACGTCTGATTTATTTTTTTAACACAAGACAACAATCAGACAGACAAAAATACAAAATAATCTTTAGGCAAATTATGGCTCATCCAATCAATAAAATAAATTAAAATTAATTAATTACAAAATAGCTTAAATTTAAATAATTTAGGTAAATTTAAGTACTTAATAAATAAAATAAATAAAATAATAATAAATAAAAAATAAATACACACAAGTAACACAAATTTCCAAAGCTTTATACTTCTTTACCAGGCAGAACTAGAACGAGGCAGCCCATAAATTCTCATAAACTGTGTGTGTCTCCAGTGACAGAACAACAGAAGGAAACACACACACATTTCATACCAGGCATGCTGAACAGAAAACTGCACACCAGAAGGAAGCGGTCAACGTAAAACGTGTGTGTGCGTGTGTGAAAACATGCATAAACAAACTATTTCACCAAAAAATCACTCAGTGATGTCACTATTAAACTTCAACAGTAGCTGGCTCTCAAGGTTCTTGCTGTGAAGCTGTGATCGTTTAGCAGTGAACAGGAGTCCTGCATGACTGAAAAGTCTCTCACAGGCTGCAGATGCAGGAAGACCTGTGTTGACTTTGAGTGACAGATTCTTGATGTGAGGAAAGGTGTAGAGTAGATCTATACCTGCAGGGGAAGGACATGAAAGGTACCTCTCCAGCTCTCCTACTTGTGATTTTCCCAACTCCATGGATGCAAAGAAGTCATCTTCATCAGAGGGGCTGCTGTTTGTGCCGGTGACACCATCCAAGTCGGTGTCAAGGTGATTTCTGATGTAGTCAAGGCCTGTGGGTTGAGGTTAATCATTTTAGGGCAAGATAAATCGTTTTTCAAAAGAATGAAGTCTGCAAATTATTCTTACCCTTCTATTGTATAGGCTGTCAAGCTGCTGATGTTTGACATTGAAAGCTACCTGAGCTTCTAACTATATTGCCACCTTGTGGTTTGTCACCGATACACTATAATCCTAAATGACAGTAACATTATACAGATTTATATAGGTCAATGTCTACTGGTTCACATTTGAATTGATAAACAAGTATATTTACCAGCATTTAAGATGTTCTCCTCTGTGGTCCAGGATGTTCTGAATCTTGGTAGGAGTATTGCTGCTGCAATCAGCTCAGGCTCTTTTATGACGTCTCCAAAACGTTTCTGGATCCCTTGCTGAAGGGTGTGAATAAGAGGTGTACACATTTTGCAAGTTGACTCCAACCTCTTCAGCTTGTCCCGCAACTGGTAAAGTGTTGGCAGCAGGTGGCCCATATGCACAGATGATTCCCCTTGGAGGATATTAAGGGCCATGGCAGCAGGCTTCATCACAGCAGCATACTCAACCAAAAACCCCATTTCAGCTGGATTGAACTTATAAAAGATGTAACGATAAAAAAATTACTTATAGCTATTTCTGGTACAATGTCTTTATTATGCATTGTACATGTTAAATACACAAATAAATAAAAATAAAATAAATTAGTTTAATTTTTTATTCAAGTCATCCTCAATTGTCATACACCGTGCAAAAAAAACTTAGTTACTTGAGACAAGTGGATTCACTCATTAATCAGCAAGGCTTATTTATTTTTATTATTCTTTAAAAACAAAATATACATTTTGTCAACTTACATCTTTATCTTTAATGCTGTGCAGACATTGCGAATTGCTTGTTCTCCTTGCTCTCGGTGAATGTGCACAATCCTTTCTACAGCGAGGAACAGGGAGCTCCAGCGTGTGTGATTGGGTTGGAGAAACTGCAGCTTGCATTCACGTTCCACTGTCTCATGAGCCATGGTTGACCTGCTGGTTTTATTCCAAAGAGCATGACATTTGGCAAAAGCAGACCGAGACAGCCTCTTGTAGGTTTCGTTTGCAGCTCCTCCTGCAGCAGTGGCATCAACTGTGGATATAAGATTGAGGAGATGGCATGCACACTTTTGGTGCCTTGGAAGTTGGTACTCAAGGCCTGCGTTGTCAACCAGAATAGCAGACACATCTTGATACTCCACCTCTGACTCACTCTGATCTTCTGTTGCATCATCGAGGGTGGAGTCACTGTCCTCTTGTACATTGGTGGCTTACTCCTCTTTTCCTCACCATATAATCCAAAGGCCTTCAGGAAGTGTGAGCCACTGTCTGTTGTCGTCCTGGTCACTTTTTCCCTGATTTGGTACTTAGAATGTATTTCCTCTAATGCAGCTGCAATGACATCAAACGTGTGCGAGCCTTTGACAGGTCTACAAGCCAATGCAGCGGAGTGCCTCTCCAGCGACGTGTTGTTTATCCAGTGACAGGTGACACCTAAGTAGCTACGTTGCCTGGCAGACCAGCAGTCTGTTGTGGTAGCAACATAGTTCACAGCACCCAGCTTTTTGATGATTATGCTCTTCTTGTGTTTTGAAGCTTCTTGTATTCTTGTGCACAACGTTTTCCTTGTCATTACTGTATGAGGTTGCAAGGTTTCTATCAAAGTCTTGAAGGATGACTTGGAACCACAGAAAATGGTTGGTTGGCCTCACATACAAAATTTAGCACCAGCTTGTCAAGCGTTGCTTGTGTTACCCGCCATGGGGCAGCGAAGGCTGTGATTTTTGCATTTTTCACAAGAGTATCACCAGAAGACTTACGCTTTCTGTGGTTCTCTATTAAGTCTGTGTACTTTGCCAGTTTGTTGGTGTGAACCCTCTGTGGATAAAAAAACAATCTGTGAGGCTACAGGGAGATCAAGACATTAAAAAAGACTTATGACATCAAATTTGGATATATATATATACAGTATATATATATATATATACAGGGCTCTCATGTTTTACCAAAAGTTTAGATTGAGATTACATCTGTTAGGGTCAGGGCCACTCAGGTACTTGCAGCAGCGTCCCCTCTGCGCCCCTCAGGTTTTTGGTAACAGTTTAATTTTACATATTGTTTTGTAAACAAACCGTTAATGAGCCCCATTCACTTTTATAGTATTCTTTTTCCTACTATAGAAGTGAATGATGCTCATGATTGGTTTGGTTACAAACATTCCTCAAAATATCTTCCTTCCTGTTCTTCAGAACAAATACATTTATACAGGTTTGTTACAATGTCTGTGTGTGTGGGTGTGTGTGTGTGTAGGTGTGTGTGTGTGTGTGTGTGTCTGTCTGTCTGTCTGTCTGTCTGTGTCTGTTTGTGAGAGAGAGTGAGAGAGACATAGTAGGCTACACATTTCAGCTTATGGTCTTTTGTGTTGTGATTGTTGCACATTTGATGCCTTGATGAAAGGGCAATAATAATGAAATACATCTCTACTCCTTTAATTAATTTCAGGAAGCCTCTAGTACTTTCCTTAGTTTCATGTAAGCTAAAGCTTCTGGTTGCAAAGCTGTTTTTGTTTCTCAAAATATCTTCCTTTATGTTCATCAGAACAAAGAAATTTATACAGGTTTGTAACAACATGAGAGTGAGTAAATGCTTTTGAGTGAACTATTCCTTTAAATATGTGTGTTCGGCGCTGCAAGAAATGACACGTCTGATGTCATCTGTTTGTCGGCTCTTGCGGCGCTGAGTAAAGTTGAGCACATTAAAAAAAACTCGAAACAGCTGAACTCGACAAAACTGCTCTGTGTATGCCCGTGCCTCGTCCATTAATTCAATTGTATATAGCAGGAAAAGTTCTCCCTTACTTCTCAGCATATGAAATACAAGGTGTGAGCGTGTGAACTGACTGAAATGTGTCTCACGGTGAAGACTTGAGAGCTCTGTCATATGTAACCTAAAAGAGAAACATGCGCCTATCTATAGCAAAAAAAATAAATAAAAATAAATTTCGGAAACTTACCGCTACATGTTTCCTCAAGTTAGATGTTGAGTTTTTGAATGCTGAAATGTCCGTTTGCTTTGGCAGACACAGAAGACACCTCATAATGTAGCTGCTCTCTCGCACTTTTACTAAGGTAAACATGCTTTCAATATGAGGCCAGGGGTGCGGGTTTTCCTCCTTGTTTGTGTCTGCATTGCCGACGGTTGATTCTGGACATCAGGAGTCGACTAGAATATGCCAGGAGGATTTTGGATAAAACTACAGAGTTCTGGGAGACAGTTCTATGGACTGATGAAACCAAACTGGAACTTTTTGGACATATGGACCAGCGGTATGTCTGGCGTGCAAAAGGTCAGGCTTATGACCAGAAGAATACCATCCCCACGGTCAAGCACGGAGGTGGGTCAATAATGATGTGGGGCTGTTTTTCTGCAGCATGCAATCTGGCAACTAGCAATCTTGATTGTGTACCTGGCATCATGGATTCCCAGAAATACCAGGTCATTTTGAAGAAGAACTTGATGCCTTCTGTTGACAAATTAAACCTTGGTGATCATTGGATCTTCCAGCAAGACAATGATCCCAAGCACACCTCCAAATCAACCAAAGCTTGGTTGGGGAAAAGATGCTGGAGTGTCCTGGAGTGGCCTTATCAGTCACCAGATTTAAATCCAATTGAAAATCTTTGGTGGGATTTGAAGAAGGGAGTTGAAGCACGGAAGCCGTCAAACATCACTGAGTTAGAGGCTTTTGCACGTGAAGAATGGGCAAAGATTCCAATCGAGAGGTGTAAGAAGCTTTAAAAGCTATAAAACTAAAGGGCGCTCCACAAGGTACTGAAGCTGGGGGTTGAATAATACTGCACATGCTCATGTGTTACAAGACTTACAATTTTCATTTGAACTTCAAAGTTAAGTCAACTTCTGTTGTCAAAATAACTTACATATGTATCAATAAATATTGTTTGTTATTTCACGAGTTTTTTTTTTAATTTATTTTCATTATCTTTCATCAACATCACTGTATTGTCTATTAAGTTAAGGGGGTTGAATACTTCTGATTGCGAGTGTAATTATTTAATTAACTAACAAACCTGATATCATCTGGCATTTAACATGGTTTGTGTCAGATAAAGGATTGTAAAAGGTAAAAAAAAAGTCTTTTTCTCTCTCTCTCTCTCTCTCTCTCTCTCTCTCTCTCTCTCTCTCTCTCACTCTTTGCCTCTGTCGGAGTGAGTGAGATCACAGGAAGTGGTCAGACTTTAAGACATACCGCTGCTCTGTCACTTTGTCAGTCATTAGAAAGACAAGATGGAGCTCAGTCCACTACCTGTGACACTCTGTAAGTAAATGTTCTCTTTGTACTCTTACATGCTGAACTATAGTTATAGTTACTGAAAGCAGTTACACTGATTTCTAAGAAGACACAATCAGAGTGAGTTTAAAACATGGAGTTCAAATAAGGTTATGAGTGTAAACAAGTCTGTATAGTTTGTGTTGTTGATCTGCTGAATGGAAATGACTGGTTGGTGTTTGTATAAATCATCAATGGAAGTTCTTGCTGTGATTAACTACATTGTTTTGAGCTGCTGTGGTGAGAATCTGATTGGTCTTTACTGAAGACTTAAAAAAAAAAACATGATTCCATTAAGTAGATTTTCTGAGGAAATGTCTTGATCTACACTTGACTTTGTTACTTTTATATTCAGTGCAGAGAAACATCTCGATACAACAAATTAAAACTTATACACAATAATATCACACAAATGCAAAGCAATAGTGCACAAATACCCAAAACAAACACTTCTCATTAGTGTTATTAATAGAGGCCTGGTAGCAGAGAGCAGTTTGTGCTTGTGGTTTAGTTTCTGTCAGTTTAATAATGTGAGTGGAGGAGGTGTGAAACTGGACGTGTGAAAACAAGATCTAAGTTAACATTTTAACTGTTAATGTGTTTGAGGCGCCACAAAGTTGACTTAAAAGATTATTATGAATTCCAACAGAAGGCTTTGAGATTCTTGCCCCTGCTTATATCTAATTCCTGCAGATTTTGGTGAGCTGCATGTGCTCTGAAATTTTCATTCTCCTACATCTCAAAGATTGGAAACAGATCTGGCAATTGAGGTGGTCACCAAAGGACACTGAACTCCTTGCAATGTGGTCATTTTAAGGACAGTTGTGCTCTTTGGTGCATTTTAAAGCTGGAATTTGCCATTATAAGATGAAACAATCTGTTCACAAAGTAATCAAACTTTATTCAGTGCTTGATCGGTCTTGGAGGATGCAGTGTTTGCAATAAAAAGCAAGCAGTCTGTTTACACATGACAGGTTGGACCATGGATTCAGACTGTTCAATTTAGTGAAATTGAAAGTTGATATGATAATACATCTCTTAGATTACGTATGTAAACCTAGTTCCCTGAGGGAAGGAGGCGCTGCATCGGAACGATTTGGGAACGCGACCGCATTGTCTGCGCTCTGAAATAATGTGTGTAATCAGTCAAAATTGGATGCTGGGTAACGTCATGACCAGGAAGTATAAAACGCACATGGAGTGAAACCGTTGCCAGCTTCTGTAAAAGAGAGAGCAGCACATTGTGGCCTCAGGGAACAAGGGTTACATACGTAACCTAGAAACGTTCCCTTTCAGGAACTTAAGCTGCATCGGAACGCTTTGGGAACACGTGTCCAATCACGCCAGTCTGACCAGTCTCTGACTAGTGTGTATGAGCACAGCTAGGTCGAAGGACAGAGGGGCCAGGAGTGGCACTGAGGTCCTGGTTGTAAAACCGGACATAGATCAGCGGGGTGGACCAGCCTGCAGCATTGCAGATGTTTTGGAGGGTTACTCCAGAGGACCAGACCTTACAGGCTGCCACACTCAAGTGAGCTCTGACCCTGAATGGAACAGGGAGACCAAAGGACTCATAAGAGAAGGCGATGGCATTAATGATCCATCTGCTCAGGGTCTGCCTCTCCTCAGAGAGCTGTAGCAAATGACTAGTTGGTCGAACTTCCTCCAGGGACCAGTCTTGTGGACGTAGGTATCCAATGCACGTACTGGGCACAGCCGGTTCAGTTTCTCCTGGTCTGGGGCCTGAAACCTCATGAGTCGTGGGACGGCTGAGTGCACCTTGGGGATGTAACCTGTTCTAGGGTACAAAAAGGCACTGACTTTACCCGGAGAGACTCCAGAAGGAGGGGGCCACAGATAGGGCCTGCACTCTAGGTCATATGAGGGGCCTCAGCCTTCGGTTGCCACAAAGAATACCCGTCATGATTGGGGGGGGAAGGTGTATAGACACAGCCTCGGCCGTGCCTGAGCCATAGCGAGACACGTCTGGCATAGCGTCTGGTGTGCAGGGACACAGCGGCTCAACCTGCCGAGGTGTAAGCCTTACCCAAAAGCCGACGTATTAGGCAGTGGCTTCATGTGTTTTGTCGGGTTCTTGATCACAGAATTGTGCGCCGAATATGTGCAGCTTGCTCCCTCGGGAACCTAGCTAGATCTGCCCCTAACTCCATAGCTCTTCGAGCCTAATTTGCAAAACGCCCCCTCCCCCCCAATCCCCGGAAAGAGAGGCGGAGGTAATGCTCTGGTGGCAGGGGGAGGAAACCACCGAAAGGCATGCTTCCTAGCCTGTGAGCGAGTGCTGGACCGAGCAGGTGAAGTTGGAGAAAGGGACAAGCCCATCTCGAGAAAACCTTTGCAAAGTCCATTTGCGATCCCCAGGAACTGGCACACCCCTCTGCCTCAGCAAGAGCGGGGCCAGAACCACGAGGAGCATGAGCACTCTCACTCGGGAGCGGCGTGATGACATTGACATACAAGTGCAGTGCTTGCAGCCGGTTCCCTCGAGAACCGACTTAGCGTTCCTGAAAGGGAATTCCAAACATCTCTTTCTCTCTCTCTCTCTCCCCTCTTCTCTCTCTCTTTCACTCTCTATATATATTCATGCTCCATTCATGTTCTGTAATGCCTTGAGTAAATGTTCTATTTGTATCTTTATCAGCATGTAAATAATTGCTGGAGTCTTTTCAGAATCTGTGTTCTGCTGTTTATCTGCTGCTCAGAGACACTCTCTATTTTCTATTGTAATGCAGTAGTGCAAATTCAGTGGTGAAGAGCTGGAAGAAGTGTCAGTGTGTCAAAGCAATAACTAACTTTTAATTCATTACCTGGTGATATACTGTGTGAAATGAATTGTACCTGCCTACATACATGCTATAGTCACTTTACTGATTACTTTCTATGTCTTTAAATCCCCAGACAATTTTGAAAATAAAAAAACATTGACATTTAATCAGCCTAAAATGAGTTGGCAGTTGTAACGTCTCTTTTTATTTTAATGTGATGATGTATGTTTAGCAGTGAACAAGGGGAGGAGGTGTGAATGTGTGAAAGAGATGACGTACAAAACCAGTGATGGGTGGTCAGGGCCAGCAAAGCCTTCTCTCCTGGCCTAAACACTATCAGAAGCACTGACCCACATTTAAAACCTAAATTCTAATATGTATTCCATGAAATTGTATTAATTTATTCCCAACAGTTTATTCTATTCATTTTGTAGCGTTTCTCTAGGCTGCACTGCTTCCAGTATGTGTATGTGGATGTTAGATTTTTTTTTATCTAATCAGATCAGATCAGATCTATGCTCTGCCATGTCAATCTAATTCACGTCAGCATTTTTCCGTTCTCTGATTGGATGGTCAGAGGGAAATTGTTACAACCAAGTTCGACTGGCAAAACACGTGTGTAGCTCTGCACACATTAATACATCTGAGTTAGACTTTTTTTACACCTACAGAGGAAGAGAAATTCATTTGGTCGCGGACATACTTAAAAATAAATTTTCAAGAAGAGCTAGACATCGTGAGGAGAGGTCGGCCAACCCCGAAGCTAGCTAGCTTGTCTCAGCCCAGGAAAGGGTTTGTTCGCCACTTCCAGACCAGTGAATACAAGCAGTATCACTGGATTAGATAAGATAAGATTAGATAAGATATACCTTTATTCGTCCCACAGTGGGGAAATTTCTCTGTTACAGCAGCAAAGAAAAAAAATAAATGCAAATATATAAAATAATAGACACATACTATAGTATACAGTATATACACAACACAATTTATAAATACAAATAAG
This sequence comes from Silurus glanis, assembly GCA_014706435.1. NCBI lineage: Eukaryota > Metazoa > Chordata > Actinopteri > Siluriformes > Siluridae > Silurus > Silurus glanis. Next base: position 7,987 of record JAAIIK010019993.1, on the reverse strand, counting down.
GAAAAAAAAGAGACTACTAGTAATTTGTTACGCACGTATCGCAGGTAGTATTGCATGTATTGCAGGTAATAATGCACACAGGTAATATTGCACTTTTCTTTTTCTGTTTTTGCATGTGTTGTTTAAGATACTTTGTTATTGTTATTATTGCACAGTTTAACAATAATAACAGTGTGTATTACGGTGACTGGTTCACTGGGAGCAGCTTTGATCGTAAAGTCTAATAGCAGCAGGGAGAAAAGACCTTCTGTAAGGCTCCTTCAGACACTTAGGATGTAACAGTCTGTCACTGAAGGAGCTGCTCAGAGATGAAACTGTTTCATACAGGTGGTGAGAGGCATTCTGCAGCAATAATGATAGTTATGCTACCATCCTCCTTTCTCCCACCTCCTGTACAGTGTCCAGGGGAATCCCCAGGACTGAGCTGGCCTTCCTGATCAGCTTGTTCAGTCTGCTCTACCCTTTCTTATAAATTGCCTCAGTGTTGTCTGTCCAGTCCAGTTTGCTGTTCAGGTGAACACCCAATTATTTGTAAGAGTCCACTCTCACAATGTCCTTTTCCTAAATTTTCACTGGTGGTAATATAGTGTGTTTGTGCCTGCGGAAATCCACCACCAGTTTTTTGGTTTTCCTTGCATTTATCTGGAGGCAGCTCTGTTGGCATCAATCCACAAAGTTTTGAATCAGTTCTCTGTAGTCCCTGTATTCATCATCATCCGTGATCAGAGCGACTATGGCAGAGTCATTAGAGAACTTCTGCAGGTGACAGGTTGCTGAACTGAACATGAAGTCTGCAGTGCCAAATTAAAAGAGATAGAAAAATCCTAAAAATCAGGTGATTTGCAATGGAGAATTTTAAAAGAATTTCTTTTAATGCTTTTGTTTCTGTTATTAATTAGTTTGTATTACACCAAAGCCACTGTTTGTCCTGCTGGAGCACATATTTTTAAGTTTTGGAGAGAATTTTTTTGTGTTCTTATCTTTGGTATTGTGCCGCTCTCATGGGGCTGCTGGTAGGGCGCAGCAACAACTCCTTCCCAGCACTTCATACTGGCAAGTGCAAAGAAAGTGCATTGGGATGCGCTCTCCCCCTGTGCAGGATCCTGCATGGCGCCCTGGATCCTGCACACTGTAGAGCAAGGCTATACGATTCAGTTTGGGTCTCGCCCGCCCTGGTTCAATGGGTTCTCTCCCACTCTGGTGAGAAGCAAGCAGGCTCTGGTCCTGGAACGAGAAATAGACACTCTCCTGAGGAAGGAAGCCATCAGGGTGGTCAGACAGAGAGTCCGGGTTCTACAGCCAGTACTTAATAGTTCCAAAAAAGGACGGTGGGTTGCGTCCTATCCTAGATCTATGTCAGCTGAACTGCTCTTTGATGAGGTTCTGGTTCAAGATGCTTACCCTCAAGCAGGTTGTGTCCCAGATCAGATCCTAAGAATGGTTTGTCACAGTAGATATAAATGACCAAGTGTGTCAATGCGGCTTTGTCTCCCCTGAGACTTCAGGGTGTCTGTATCCTCAAATATATAGATGATTGGTCGATATTAGCTCAATCAGAGCCATTAGCGGTTCGTCATCGAGATGACGTTCTCGTTTACAGGAAGGAGCTGGGGTTTTAGCTGAATACTGGAAAGAGTGTGTTTTCTCCTTTGTGGCGAAAAACCCAGCACCATTTGGGACTCAACGACATTGCGTCAATTGCCTGACAAGTGCCTTTCTGCACCCTAGAGTGGGTTACGTCCCCAAGGTGCCCTCGCTTGTCCCACGACCTGTCAGACTCCAGGCATTTAACCATCCTCCATTCCTGACCCCAGACCAGGAGAGATTGAACCAACTGTGCCCAGTCCGAGTGCTGGACTGTTATGCTTGTTTAGCCACTTGTCATTTAGTGAATTTTAGTTGATTTATTCATTGATTATTCATTCATTTTGTACATTGCTCTGGATAAAGCATCTGATAAATGCTGTAAATGTAAATATACATCTAGCCACTCTGCCATAAAGCCCAGATTGGTGGAGAGCTCTGCAGGCAGTTCCTTTAAAGTGGTGTTGGATTTTGCTCTGATATGCAACATCAGCTGTAAAGCCTTCTACAGAGTGGTGCGTGTCCAATCAATACATTTTTCCTCAAGTAGACTCCAGTCACATAAGCTAATTTTCAAGTCTCTGCTTCATATCTATAAGTGATCTATTATCTATAGTGATCTATAATCTATTCAGCTCCTCCTGCTCAACTGGTACCACCTTCTACCAGAATGAGAGGTAAGTATACTTTAAGGCTCTTCTCTGTTCTGGCACCGAGGTGGTGGAATGAACTTCCCCTAGATGTCTGTACAGCGGAGTCCCTGACTATATTTATGTGATGGTTAAAGACCTACCTCTTCCTGAAACACTTAAATTAGCACTTTACAAGTTTGCTTTGTAAAAATCAAGAGTTGTAATCTGATTTATATTAAGTTTGTAATCTAGCGTACCAGTGTAGATTTATTCATTGCTAGAAACTCAAAGCACTTTTGTACGCCACTCTGGACACTGGCGTCTGCTAAATGCTGCAAATCATTCATTCATTTTCTCTCGCTTATCCGTAATTCGGGTCGCGGGGGCAGCAGTCTAAGCAGGCCCCCGCCTTCGACTGCTGCCCAATCCTCACAGCACCGTCCCTCACGGTCCCTCCTGCAGGTGGTGAGCCCACGGGAAGAAATGCTGCAAATGTAAATGTAAATGTGCTGCATTATATGATCTGTCAGTCATCACGTTAACCGTATGTTACACACACTATTGCTGCTGTATATTGTACAAAGTTCTAAAGTAAACTCTTTATCATACCTGATGCACAATACTGTTATTTCTCACACTTTATGTACAATACTGATCTGTCATATAATCTGTATTCCTATTTAATACTCGTACTGTCTTTATTGTCTCACATTGTCTGTATTGTCTTGTATAGTCTGTTTTTTCTTGTCTTGTCTGTTTTGTCTTGTTTAGTCCAAGCTAAATGTATAGTGTTATTTATGTCTGTACTTTTGACATAAATATTTGTACATTTGTAACTGACAGCTGGAACCAAAATCCTTGTGTATGTCAACACACTTGACAAATAAACCTGATTCTAATTCTAATTCCAATCTGACTGTCAAAACAGTAAACATGGTAACATGGTGGTGGAAGCTGTGCCTTCATCAGCTTTCTCAGGAAGTAGAGACACTGCTGTTAGAACAGTTAGGGTGGTATCAGATGTTATGGCATGTTTGATACATGGTGAGAAATTGGCAAACAACACTCCTACTCAATGTTTTGCCAGGGACAAAAAGGTATACATTTCTAGCATCCAAATTCAATAGAAACCACACTAGTGCCACCTAGTGGTGCAATTAGGAAACTGCCTTACATCTGCATAAAACAACAAATTGTGTTAAATTTATTGAATTCTAAAAAACAAATTGTTTCCCTAAATTTTATTTGGTAAGAGAGGAGACACCATTGCTCTTTTGGTGGCAAAGGTTGCAGACTCCTGGTCTCAGAGCAAAAGAGTAAACAAGTTTTGGAAGAACTTTAAAATAACATTGTTATTTTACATAGACACCAATAATAGAAAGAAAATCAAACACTATGCATTTCTTTTTTTCATCATTTTCACAGAAATGATGTTTATATAACAATATAACACTATTGTTATTTTGGTCCTAAATGTAAAGGTTAAGAACAAGTGAACAACTTGTTATATTATTCAAATGTGGGGCATATTTAGGTTTTTCATTTAGTTTTTATTTATTAAGAGAGATTAAATGTCTCGAAAAAACGGTAGACAAGATTTCTTAAATAAAGTTTAATCTTGTGGTTTTGTTGTATCTAACATGCTGTTTTCATTAAAGGTCTAAGACAATAATTTTTTCCATATTTAACTCGTGTTCTGTTTCTCTTTTCTAATTAGTGCTGATTTCAATTCTACTAGTGGCCCAGGCTCAAGGTGATTTCTTAATACTAAAAAGCTTACACTTCACAGTATAAAAAAAAATCCATGTTTTCATACGCAAACTAAAAATATATTAGTGGTGTACCCTTAGTAATTACTTTATACTTTATATATTATTTTATATCAGGTTTGTTAATAACAGTATGTTTTACAGGGTCTCATAAAGCTGTGCTGTCCATAAAGCCTGGTAGACATGTGTTCATTGGAGAGACTGTTATTCTCAGGTGTGAGGTACAGGTGAATGGCTCTCAATGGACGTACAGCTGGTATAAAAATACAAACAGTTTCACAGGTGATGGAATTCGAATTTCCGTAGACAGTATAATGCCAAATGTTATAATTTGGTCTGTTCAACACTCTGAGAGTGGGAACTACACCTGCAGGGGAAAGAGACAAGACTCTCAGAGAATAGAGATCAGTAATGCTGTTACATTGATTGTATCAGGTGAGTGTCTTTTTCTTGCTTTATATGTAAACATTTTGAGTTTAATTCAGTGAATCTGCTGTTAATATTGTAAAGTAAAGTCATCATTTCATACAAACAGGAAAACCAAAACCAACTGTGAAAGTGAATCCTCAGAGCTTAGTTTACACTGGAGACACCGTCACTCTGATCTGTGAGCTGCAGCAGGGGACTGGATGGGAGTTTCAGTGGTACAAAAAACCTGAGAATTCACAGCAGCAGAACACTGAACATCCAAACATACTTAAAGTGACAGCAGAAAATGCAGGAGAAACAGTGTACCAATGTCACGCACGCAGGATAAATTACAACTCAAAATATTATCCCACTGATCTCAGTGATCCTGTGAGCATTACAGCAAAAGGTATAGCCATGATTTTCTCTTGTCAATTCTCATTTGCTATAAAAATGTATACAATATTTACATTATGTTTAACATATTAGAGAGAAATATGCATCCATCTAGAATTTTATCTATAAATAGATAAGGCATTTTTCATGTGTGGCTGGTGAGATCCAATTAGGGCTGCAATAACTAATCGATAAAATAAATTATTTGTTGTCAACAAATGCAATTATGATTAGTTGGGCTGCTCAAGTTATGGGTTATTTTGACGGCAAGGATAACACCGGCACTTGCAAAATGACTGCAGAAAAAAGTACAGAATCAACCTGCAGTAGAAAGAAGTGTGCTCCCATGTCATCCAAGGCATAGGAGCATTTTATATTAAAATGCTGTAAGACTGTAAACCCTGCAAATTATGCAAAGCGGAGTTTGTGTGGGATGGAAATACCACAGTGATGCACAAGCACATAAAACACACTGGAGTCATAGTTGAAGGCAAAACATCAGCATGGTGAGCAAAAACTGTAGCATCCTCATCATGTGAAAATTGTATAGTTTAATGAATGCATGGAATGTCATAAGTGGAAGGCTAAACCTGAGACTCCTAAAATGTCTGACCTTCCTCCAGCACGCTTGAGACTCCACAAACCACCCTTTTACAGTACTGGTATGGATTGTTTTGGGCCTTTCCAAATCAAAATAGGCAGATGCCTGGAGAAAAGATATTGAATAATCTTTAAGTGTCTTACAACTCGTTGTGTACACATTGAGCTCCTCACAGCTATACTTTACGCGTTACTTTATAAATTTACACATTAATATCGGAGTTACTTTTTTTAAAAAGTAATGCGAGTTACTTTTCAGTTAAATTATTTTGCACAAAAAAATAAATACTGAATTAAAATGAACGTAGTCACGTAGAATCGCGCACTCATACGTGCGAGCCGCGGGAACAGAAGCTGGTCAGAAGCGGAGATGGCAAACCAGAGAATTATATTACTGTGATGGAAGTATTCTTATTATTTTGAAATAGTCGAGGAAAAGGAGAAAGGAATAATGGTTAAGTGTAGATTATGTGTTGGTGAAAAGCTCTTGTCAACTGCAAAAAATACCACTTAAAAAAAACAAAAAAACCTGCATGCAAAGCACAGCACTACAGATGTGTGTGTGTGTGTGTGTGTGTGTGTGTGTGTGTGTGTGTGTGTGTGTGTGTGTGTATAATGTTGCATATATGGAAATGGAGACAGAAATATAGAAAACTTTTGCCGACTTTCCACCACTGCAGCTCTATTGACTGCTCAGAATAAAAGTTTTCCGTGGGAGACACATGTACGATGCCATCGCAGTGGAGATAGAGAGCATATTCACAGCTCGTTTGCTCTTTGTGGGAAGATAAACTGCCACGGTCACTGATAATAGCGCAAACTTTGTAAAAGCGTTCAGAATGTTTCAAGCTGATGATGAAGCAGAGAATGATGTAGACAAGGACGAGGTCATATTTACGGAATTGCACGATGTTTTACGAGATGACAGCGAAAGGTATGTTCTTAACTTTATATACACGAACGATAGTTACATTCCTGACGGCGAAGGCAGATTACAAAGCCAGTGTACAGAAGAGTGACTGGAAAGTGTTCAGCCTTGTGGTCAAAATTTAGTCGATCATCTTATTGTTCTCTAAGAAGTTATTAAGCATTTTAAATGTTTAAGACATGTCTTTTGCCCTAATATACCTTATTTCTTAATGGCAATTATCTATATTACACCTGTTACACCTGTAAGGCGTGAAAGAGATACAAGTAACGCAAAAGTAACGCAAAAGTAATATAACGCATTACTTTCCATAAAAAGTAACTAAGTAACGTAATTAGTTAGTTTTTTGGGGAGTAACTCAATATTGTAATGCATTACCTTTAAAAGTAACGTTGCCCAACACTGCTTATCTGTCTTTAAACACGATTTACTGCAGCTTTACTGGGTTCAAACGCTTGTTTTCAGTGTTTGTATATTTAATTTATGCATATATATTTTAACTATTATACGAGATCATATTAAACAAAAATTGTTTGCCACCTTGTCATCTGCAAAATACAATACAAATGTTTATTTTTCAAATGTTGTTTTATTTAGTTTGTTTTGTTTTTGTTTGGGGTTTTTTTGTTGTTTTTTTTCACCCAGCATGAGTAAATTTGTTTAGAGGAGAAATCTCCTCTACCAGCAGCTGCTATAAACATTCCAATGTCTAAATTAAAGATAGTTAAACTCAGTATGTAGCTTTGCATTTTATAAAGTAATATATATATATATACGGTACTGCTTTCTATGCACCCGCTGCTTAAGCTACGTTTTCCCGTTACTGCCCAGTGCCGCGCTTCCCCGCTCGCTCACCCCCTTTGGATTATATTTACGGACTGCCTCTCCTCAGTTCGGGACTTTGTGGGCCACGCTCCCAAAGTGCACCACCGGATTAACCTTTTCACTGCGTGTGTTTGTGTTGGCTTTTCCTTTTGTGAATAAACTCTGTTTGCTGGTGTTTCGGCTTCCGCCTCTATCACTGCCGCCTAACAAATACTTAGAACATGGCTGTACGTGTGTAACACCTGAACTCTAGACAGAAACTGTAGTTAAGTCAGAAGGGTTAATGACAAATGTATTATAATTAAGAACAGACAATAGAGTAACCCCCCGATTTACCGCAGTTCGAATCTTGTGCCCGTGATAAAACAAAGTTTTTTGGTCTATCGTGCTATAAGTTTTATGCTGAAATAATGGAATGTATTAATAATTTATTTATTTATTTATATATTTTTTTTTATTATTTATCAAATTAAGTAAAATATGAATACAGTACTATATAAATAAAATAGCATTTTTTTTAGGTGGCATCCGTTTATCGTGGTATTTTGTTTATTGTGGGTGGTATTGGAATGTAACCACCGTGATAAACAGGGGGATTACCGTAGTACTAAAACTACCCCTAATGTAATGATGTAGCATTTTTTATTTATATAGTTATTGTTGGTGTAGAATTTACATAGTTTAAAGGGTTTATTAAAGAACATGACTGCTGATAAATTACAGTTACACTGGCCACATCACGAGAATATGTGAATTTTTCCATATGTCATAATTCATGAAAAGTTTCTTACTTCAGCATATTTCCTGTGTAACAGAGAGACCACAGGCAGTACTGAGTGTATCTC
>JAAIIK010019977.1:0-18031 GCA_014706435.1 Silurus glanis | reverse complement strand
TCACGCCGCAGTATCTGAGTGAACTTCTGTACCAGTATGATCCTCCACGCCTACTTAGATCAAAAGGTGCTGGCTATCTGTTGGTACCTCAAATAATGAAGACTCCAGCAGGGGGCAGATGTTTCAAGTCTTTTATCAGTAGATTTTCTTTAGGTAAAGGTACAGATCTGGAGGGATCATGGATATCGAGTGTATGGTTATCCAGGTTAATGCTAGTAAACTATGGTGTGACACAAGGTTCAGTTCTAGGACCCCTGATTTTCACAATATACATGCTTCCCTTAGGAAATATTATTAGAAGGCATGGGATTAGCTTCCACTGATGATACCCAGCTATATATCTCATCAAAACCAGGGGATACAGCTCAATTGGCTCGGATAACTGAGTGTGTTAAAGAAATAAGAGATTGGATGACCCATAACTTTCTACTATTAAATTCTCATAAGATGGAGATTTTGCTCATCGGCCCAAAAACCAGTACACAGAAGCTCCAGCATTTCAACCTGCATTTAGACGGATGTTCTGTAACCACTAGTTCAACGGTAAAAGACCTGGGAGTTATTTTAGAGCAACTTATCTTTTAAAAATCATATCAACCAAGTTACAAAAACAGCCTTCTTTCACCTTAGAAATATTTCTAAGCTAAGAAATATGTTATCTATATCTGATGCAGAGAAGCTCGTCCATGCGTTCATGACCTCCAGAATAGACTACTGTAATGCATTACTAGGTGGATGTCCTGTATCATTAATAAACAAGCTTCAGTTAGTTCAGAATGCGGCAGCAAGAGTTCTTACAAGGTCGAGAAAATATCACCATATAACCCCAATCTTCTCATCCCTACACTGGCTTCCTGTTAAGTTTCAAATAGACTTCAAACTACTGCTACTCACTTATAAAGCACTAAATGGTTTATCTCCCATGTATCTCTCCAGTCTTCTAACATGCTACAATCCATCACGCTCCCTGAGATCTCAAAACTCTGGGCTTCTAGTAGTTCCTAGAATAGCAAAGTCCACTAAAGGCGGTAGAACATTCTCACATTTAGCTCCTAAACTCTGGAATAGTCTTCCTGACAGTGTTCGGGGTTCAGACACACTCTCCCAGTTTAAGTGCAGATTAAAGATGTATCTTTTTAGCGAGTTCTACACATAACACACATCACATCATAACCTTGTGCTCCAGAACATCTGATCACATCACATTATCAACTTGTGCTGTTAATATCATGAACAGCAGCTACGCTAATTCCTCTCCACTGCTTCTCTTTCTCTCCCCATCCCGAGGCTTCCTGAGGTTGCTCCAGCTCCAGTCACGTCCCACCTCATGAAGATTATGGACCTTTGAAGAAGTAGATGCCGAACTCGCAAACATCCCAAACCATCTAGAGACGTACCAGTGCCAATTGGATCCCGCTACATGTGTGGAGTTTTGACATTGGACCTCCTGGAGTGTTTAAAGGCTCTGGCATGGAGAAGCTGGTGTTGGATCTGTGATGATCACAAATGTTGAGCTCAGTAGCTCCTAGTTTTATAACCATAAAGACTGTAGAAGAACATTACTTATAATCTTATACTCCAGTACTCATGTTAGTTCTCACTCTCCAGTGTTCTGTATTGTTGAAAGATTTATGATCAAACTCTTGATGTCACCCAAATGAGGATGAGGTTCTGCTTTTGAGTCTGGTTCCTCTCAAGGTTTTTTCCTCATAACATCTAAGGGAGTTTTTCCTTGCCACAGTCGCCACGGCTGCTCATCAGGGATAAACACACACCATTCACCTTCACTGTAGATTTCTGTAAAGCTGCTTTGAGACAATGTCTGTTGTGAGAAGCGCTATAGAAATAAACTTGACTTGACTTGATTATGGTGAACTAGGATATTTGGATGCTTTCGTCTCCTCACTCTCACACATTCACTCAGGTTTGTTGATGGTGGTGTGGTGGGTCGTCTCTTATCCCAGAGATCCTCATGTCGGTGTTACCTTCTGGTTCTCCCTTTTAGTTCTGCTGCCAGAGTGAATCTTACCAGAGTCCAAACTGCACAGTGACATTAACTTTCATACAACAATAAAGACACATAATAATCCATATCCTTCTCTTCCTGTCACCCTCTTCTCTCTCTCTCTCTCGCTCTCTCTCTCTCTCTCTCTGTCGAGTTAAACATGCTCCTGAGGTTTCAGTGATCACTGTTCCTGCTCCTCTTCCCTCCGTGGATCTTCCCACTTCGTCCAGGTCTGCCTCTGGATGATGTTCTATTCATTTGGAGGCCACTCTGTGCAGCTTGGGACGGTTTCTCATCAACGCCTTGGGTGGTTCCATGAAATTCCGGAGTAATAACGGGAGCTTTGAGGATGGATTTGGACTGTAGTTAATATCAACAGTCTGCTACACTGACTCAGGACTACAGTTTGCTTCTGATCATCATCACTGCACCTCAACATTGTTTATCTGTAATAAATGGACATTCGGTGGCACCCAGATGAGGATGAGGTTCCCTCTTGAGTCTGGTTCCTCTCAAGGTTTCTTCCTTCTGCATCTCAGGGAGTTTTTCCTTCACCACAGTCTCCACCGACTTGTTCATCAGGGACAAACTTACACTTATAAAGAACATCTTCATTTTTATCACCACATTATCTGTGTAAAGCTGCTCTGAGACAATGTTCATTGTTAAAAGCGCAAAACAAATAAACATGAATTGAATTTAATCCACTTCTGTAAATTGAATTTATTTTCAAGACTCCAAAGGAACCAATCCTCATCAGGTGGACACCAGAGATCTGCTCATTATAGTTTCATCAAAAAGTCTATTTAATTTATACCATTAAACTGTTCACACTGTGTATTTATTTTCGGTCCTAAATTCATCTGCATTTAAATTTACCTTTGTGGCATTAAGCAGACATTTGTGTCCAGAATGACTTACAAAAGTGCTTTAAGTCTCTATCACTGAATAAATCTAGACTGGTACAGTAGATTACAAACTTAAGAGAATTTATTTTTTAACTTTTTTGGTTGTCTTTTTTTAACAAAGCAAACTTGGATAGTGTTAGTTAAAGTGTTTCAAGGAGATGAGGGTCTTCACCCGTCGCTTGAAGATAGTCGGACATCTAGGGGAAGATCATTCCACCACCTCGGTGCCAGAACAGAGAAGAGCCTTGAAGTATACTTACCTCTCATTCTGAGAGAAGGTGGTACCAGTGGAGCAGTGCTGGAGGATCTCAGACAGCGTGGTGCAGTGCGAGATGTGATGAGGTCTCTGAGTTAATATGACGCTGATCCATTTTTCGCCTTGTAGGTGAACATCAGTGTTTTGAATCTGATACGTGCAGCTACTGGAAGCCAGTGGAGGAGCAGCAGTGGGGTGGTGTGGGAGAACTTGGGCAGATTGAACACAAGTCACACAGCTGCGTTTTGGATCATTAGCAGTGGATGAATAGTGTTCAGGGGAAGACCTGCCAGCAGAGAGCTGCAGTAGTCCAGTCTTGAAATGACAAGAGACTGAACAAGCACCTGGGCAGCCTGTGTGGACAGAAATTGTCAAAGCCTTGTAGAGAAGAAATCGAAAGGAACGAGTCACACTAGCAAAATTTGAGGAGAAGTACAGTTGATTGTCCATAGTCACCCCAAGGTTGCGAGCAGTGGCTGAAGGGGAGAGCAGAGAATCATGAGTTATTCTAAGATCCTGACATGAACATTAATGAACAGAACTCAATGTAACTGGCGCAGTTCCTGGTCCAGACTGCCTGAGGTCTTTCAGTCAAAAAGTCCAGGATCCAATTACAGAGGGAGGAGTTGTAACAGCCCAACAGCCTCAGCTACTGATCAGATACTGGGTTATAATAGTGCTGAGCTGAAATCTATAAACATTTGAACTTGTCCTGTTGTGAGACTACATTTAAATGTATTTATTTAGCAGATGCTTTTTTAATCTAAATTGACTTATAGTTGAGAAATACAACAAGCACTTTATCATACAAGTTGGTATAAAAATCTTCAGAGGTTAATGGTGTAACCGGTGCTGTTCTGACCCACGTGCATTACGGACAGTGAGTTAGAACAAAGAGCAAATGTGAAATTTTGCATGAAAATCTGCCACAGAGACATTTGCTGCAACCAGATGTTCAAGGTGTTTTGAGTGGCACACATGCTTCGAGAGAGGAATGACATCACTGGAATATGATAAGAGATCAGAAAGACCTTCGATGAGATCAACCCCAAAAATGTCAAAACATTCAGAAACTAGTGCATGATGATTGTTGTAGAGCAATCCACTAAATCTCACTTCCAAACCCACTCTACTCACCAGATTTGGCCCCTGCATGATTTTGCCATATTCCTGAAGATGAAGATCCAAATGTGTTTTGGCACCATTGCAGCGATCCAGCACGAATTGCAGAAGGTGCTTGACTCGCTTCAAAAAGGAGACTTCTAGGACACGTTCCAGAAGAACACTGGGAGTGCTGTATTACTGTACAAGGGGACTGTTTGGTGAAGGTGATTGTGTGGAAACATAGATGAATAAAGTGTTTTCTTGTAAACAGAGCGAGTCTCCAAACCTTTTGATTACACCCTGTAAGATTGCAATTAGCATGAGAAATGCCTGTTATACAAAGTTTCAGTCATTGTTTAAATTAGTAAAGCTAAAACAGGAGGCTTTAAGCGATACTGCAAGATATGTGAGTGGCACGTCTCTGGGATGATAAGATTCCACCTTAACAGTCCAGTTGGCCCTGTTTTTGGAACACCACCTGGACATCTAACAGTTCAGTGAAAATAACCTGCTGTTAGCTACATTGGGGTGGGACCTGAGCATGCTAATCTATTGGACATTGACTTTGTCAATTTACACCACTTTATAATGTTACTCTTAGTAATCTCTCACTGTTGAAGGTCTATAATCACTAACTTCTCCTAGTGCAAAACAAACAGTTGTCCTTAGTAGAGCAATGGCCAGGGAGGGAGAGACAACACTCTGACTGGACTGGTGTCCTCTCCTCTCCCTTTCAGCCCTGTTGTTCTCCAGTTACTGAGAAGTTTTCAATCTGGAGTTGCTCAAGGTGCTCTGGTTCTTCCTGTCCCGCTTTAACAATCTTTATTTAGAACATTCTGGTTCTGTATCTGTGGTGCTGAAGTTTGGGAACACTAATGTTTCCAATGACTTTGTTTTGATGTGGCACAAAGGAAACGTGAAAAATACAACACACACACACACACACACACACACACACACACACACACACACAGACACACACACCTCTGGTTTCAGGAAGGAGTTAGCTGCCTTGGTCCTCTTGTTCATCACAGCACATTTGTTTAAGTAAAACAGAGCTTTCTCCACATTGCCGTTAGCAATTAGCCACCGAGCCGACTCTGGAACCCACCTATCATTAAAACACACAGCAAGATACAGATCTGATTGTGGACATGAGCAGTGTTTAACCTTAAACTGTGAATGGTTCTTCACTCGTCCCTCTGGTGGAACTTTATAACAGTTTATCAGCTTCAGAATCTAAAAACTCTGAACTCTTAAAAAAATATAATATAGAGGAACATACTGTACATGTAAAATACACATTAGATCTGTCAATGTTTAGCATTGGCATGATATTGAATTATTTACACCTGTTGAATGTTCCACCTGGGTAAGACCTGTTTCAGGACAAGTTTAGTTCCTCTGATGCCATAATCAGCATTTGTGTAACTTTCTGTATTTTCTATCAATAAAATGTATTTATTTGTTTGAATGTGACTGATATATATTTCATAGCATTTTTATTCCTGGTGTGTTTTAGTAAAGATTTGTATAAAAGGTTCTGACCTCCAGCTGATTAGCGCCACAGTGAGAGGTAATGTGACCGTTACAGTCAGCCATCTCCAATCTCTCACTCCGTACGCCATCACAGGAAGCAGCATGTAACCAAATGTCCAGCTCAAACTGTCAATCACACCCACCAACTTCCTGCTCTTTATATTCACCCACTCCACAGCTGAGAACACACGCGCACACACACACACACACACACACACACACACACACACATATGCACAGAAACACACAGTGTGTATGTGAGTGAAAATAAAACCTGTCCTGCTGTCTGTCTTAGGCCCACTGCTTTTGCTTTTGCCTCTGCCTCTGTATGAAATTATACATAAACAAATTATTCGCTTCCATTGCTATGCTGATGATACACAGCTGTATATTTAAGCAAAGCGAGATGAGAGAGATCAGCTTAACAATGTTGAGGAGACAATGCATCTCTGGATGGTGTTTCTGTCTCAGTGTGTACAGCAGTCAAAGACCTTGGTGTTATTATTGACCCGAGTCTTTCCTTTGAGTCTCACGTGAATAATATCACCAGGATCGCCTTCTTTCACCTTAGAAATATTGCTAAAATTAGAAATATGATGTCGTTACAGGATGCAGAAAAACTAGTTGATGCTTTTGTAACATCTAGATTAGACTACTGTAACGCTTTACTGTCTGGGTGTTGGAGTAAGTGCAGAAATAAGCTTCAGTTAGATCAGAATGCAGCACCAAGAGTCCTCACTAGATCTAGGAAATATGACCACATCAGCCCTGTTTTAATCATCTACACTGCTCCCAATTACATCTCACACTGATTATAAAATACTACTACTGACGTATAAATTCAGTGTTTAGCAGAGTGGATGCACGCAAGGCAGCTGGCCCAGATGGCATACCGGGACGTGTTCTCAGAGCATGCGCTGGACAACTGGCACAGGTTTTCACCGACATTTTCAACCTGTCACTTGCCCAAGCCACGGTTCCTACATGCCTGAAGACCACAACCATCATACCTGTGCCTAAGCACTCAGCTGCCGAATGCCTGAATGACTTTCGCCCAGTTGCACTCACCCCCATTGCTATGAAGTGCTTTGAGAAACTGGTACTGAATCACCTCACTGCGGGCCTACCACCTACACTGGACCCACACCAGTTTGCCTATCGCCCGAACAGGTCAACAGAGGATGCAGTTTCCACAGCTCTTCATTCAGCCCTCACCCACCTGGATAAAAGCAACACCTACATCAGAATGCTGTTCATTGACTTTAGCTCTGCATTTAATAAAGTCCTCCACACTGTACTGATCACTAAGCTCAGTGACCTGGGTATCTGCACCTCCACTTTCAGATGGATTCTGGACTTTCTCTCACAATATTGTAGCAAAAACAGCAGTAGCAGCAGTCATGAGGTGCAAAATACAGAATGTAAACAGTGTAATATGATAAAAAAAATTATTAATATATAAATGGTGGTGGAATGGATTGAGATGAGTAATGAGTGTGCGTTGAGTTCAGGTTGTACAGTTCAGTAACACACAGTTGAGTGTGTGTGTGTGTGTGTGTATGTGTGTGTGTTTGTGAGTTTCAGTTTAGGTCTGTGTTGAGGAGCCTGATTGCTTGAGGGAAAAAGCTGTTGCACAGTCTGGATGTGAAGCCGAATGCTTCGGAACTGCTTCCCTGATGGTAGGAGAGTGAAACGTGTGTGTGTGTGAGAGGGTGTGTGTGAGAGGTGTGTGAAGGGAGTGTGTGTAAGATGAGTGTGGGTGAGGGGTGTATGTGGTCGTCCACAATGCTGTTTGCTTTGCGGATACAGGTGAAGTTAAGGAATTTGCTGCTGTTGACGAGCGATGATCAGTGGAGAATGGTCGCTTTGTGCTCTCCTAAAGTGAACAACCTTCTCTTTAGTTTTGTCAACGTTCAGAGACAGGTTGTTGCTCTACACCAGGTTGTTAACTGTTTCACCTCCTCTCTGTATGCTGACTCATCGTTCTTGCTGATGAGACCCACCACCGTGTGAACTTGATGATGGGATTCAAGCTGTGCATTGCTACACAGTCGTGAGTCAGCAGAGTGAACAGCAGTGGGCTGAGCACACAGCCCTGAGGAGCCCCAGTGCTAACAAGGTTGTCTAGGTGTGTGAGGGCCAGATGAAGGGTCGTGGTTTACTGTTTCACTGTTTACTGCCATAAGCATTTTTTGTATATACATATTCTTCTCTCACATATATATCTATTTTTATATCTTATATATTCTTATATTTTATTTTATATAGTTTTTATACTTTATTTATCAGTCTTCTTTTTCTTTGTATAAATTTTTCTCCCCATCCCCTTCCCTCACGCCGGACCGTCGTATAAAGCATTTCACTGCATGTCGTACCCTGTATGTATGTGCATGTGACAAATAAAATATGATTTGATTTGATTTGAGACTTCTTCGGCACGGGGATGATGGTCGTTGTCTTAAGGGCACATAAGAACAACAATGCTGCTCAGGGAGATGTTGAAGTTGTCGGTGACGACATCCGCTAGCTGTTCTGCGCATTCCTTGAGCACTCTGCCACGAATGTTGTCTGGTCCAGCAGACTTCCGTTGGTTAGCTCTGCATAGAGTTTTCCTCACTTCAGCTGTGGTTAGACAGAGCACCTGGTCACTGGGAGGAGGGGTGGTCTTCCTTACCTCCACATTGTTCTGAACCTCAAACCAGGTGCAGAAGTCGTTCAGCGCATCTGGGAGGGAGGCGTCACGGTCACAAACAGGTGAAGTTGTCTTGCAGTTTGTGATTTCCAGGATGCCCTGCCACATGTGCTGGGTGTCCCCGCTGTCCTGGAAGTGGTTGTGGATTCTCTTGGCTTGTTCATGCTTTACCACTCTGATGGCCCGGGACCGT
This sequence comes from Silurus glanis, assembly GCA_014706435.1. NCBI lineage: Eukaryota > Metazoa > Chordata > Actinopteri > Siluriformes > Siluridae > Silurus > Silurus glanis. The sequence continues at coordinate 9,334 of JAAIIK010019977.1, read as the reverse complement.
ATGGCCTTTGATGTTCTTAGGCCATCTCGTTCCTCTGCTCTGAAGGCAGAGTCTCTTTGTTTCAGCAGTGCACGCACTTTTGAGGTCATCCATGGCTTCTGGTTGGAGTGTGTAGTGATGGTCTTAGAGATGGTCATGTCATCAACGCATTTGCTGATGTAGCTGGTCACTGATGATGTGAAATCCTCCAAGTTGATGGAATCGCCGTTGGTTGCAGACTCCCTAAACATGTCCCAGTCAGTGCACTCAAAACAGTTCTGAAGAGCAGAGGTGCCTCCTGCTGTTCATGTTTTCACCTGTTTCAGAACCGGTTTAGAGTGGTCTGTATGCTGGAATTAGCATAGCAGAGATGTGGTCTGAGTAGCCGAGATGGGGGTGGGGCTCCGCACGATATGCACCAGGGATGTTTGTGTAAACAAGATCCAGTGTTTTTGTTCCTGTCGTATGCAAAGTTCACATGCTGATGGAGTTTAGGGAGCACAGTCCTGAGATTCACATGGTTGAAATGTCCGGCGATAATAAACAATCCATGAGCATTCTGCAGGTCGCTAATAGCGCCGTAGAGTTCACACAGTGCCTCGTTAGCATTAGCACTGAAGGGAATGTTCACTCTGACAATGAAAACAGTGGTGAATTCCCGTGGCAAATAAAATGGCCTGCATCTTACAGTCACAAAATCCACTAGTGATGAGCAATAGCGTGAGACAAGCACAGAGTTCTTGCACCATTCCGTGTTGATATAAACACACACACCACCACCGCGAGTCACCGCACAGAGCTGCGTTTCTGTCGGCATGAAACACGGCTAGCGCGTGTAGTTGGATGGCAGCATCCAGAGCTTTGTTGCTGAGCCACGTCACTGTAAAAACAAAGACACAGCAGTCTCTAAACTCTGCAGCGTGGTCTGCTGGAGTCGAATGTAATCCAATTTATTGTCCAGGGAGCAGAAAGTAGAATATTGGCAACTCGGAAAGTCCGAGTTGCCGAACAGTTTCGACATTTTTGCAAATTTGCTCAGTTTCACGCAGAATTTCACGTTTGCTCTTTGCTCGTACTTACTGCCCGTGATGAAATCGCAGACGTGGTAATGCATGTGGGTCAGAACAGCACCAGTTACACCAGTAATCTCCAATCTTTTTGATACCACCTTGAAAAAAACACTTGAAACAAATATAATTTCTAACCTTTTTATTTATACAAACCTGTTATTAGTACTTTTATATATTTACTTAAATGTGCATATTAATTAAATATTAAATAAACTAAGGTCAACACTAAAAATAAATTAATAAATAAATAAAATAAAATAATAATAATTAAAAGAGCAGATCTTCTTATTTTTATTTGGGGTTTGGGAATGCTGTGCGCATCTAGCTGCCGCTCCATGCTGGGTTATTGTTTTGTCTTGTTTTGTTTTGTTTCGTTTGCCTGCTGTGTTAATTCACGTTTCGGAATTATTGTTTGGATTACTTCCCGATCTGAGGAATTTCCATACGGCTGGATGTTATCTTTTGCCTTTCGGCGTGCTGGAGAACTCGTGTTGGAGAGTTTTTTTTGTGGCAAGAAAGTTTGGTTTCTAGTGTATCGCGAGCCCTCTACCCTCTTGATCCTACATCGATCTGACTAACTATGAGGTGAGTTAACACTCTACTTGTGGATTGTCTGCTAGCATACTGTTTGGTAGGGTAGCTGCACTTTCCGTGTGCTTTTGTTGATGTTTGGTTGGGTTCGGTTCTGGCTAACGCGGTAATGCTGTTGGCTGACTTTTCCATGGCTCTTCTCAGCACGTTAAAGTTTCTGGCATTTACTACTCTATCTCTGGCTATTTTTGGTTTCAACAATCAAATGGAAATCGTATACAGGCCCTGTGAGCTAATGGCTCTAAACGGGCACTGGTGCCTCGACCCCGCGACGTATGACCATTGCCGCGCATCTGGTATCCTTCGTCGCCCAAGATATATACATCGCTCTTCCAGAAGGAGATACGTCCTTCATCAGTCATCATCGTCTGCGATCCCCTCTATCTGGTCCAGTAGCAGGGCTATGAAACAGTCGGCGCGTTCTCATAATCGACATCGCTCCCTTGTCAACATTAATATGACTGACTCTGTGATTAAGCACACCCCTACTGTCAATGGAACAAATAAACACTGTGCCCTTCTAAATTGTCGATCTATCTCAGACAAAGGCACCTAAATGAATGAGCTAATAGTTGACAATAAATATGATATGTTATTTCTCACAGAGACTTGGCAGGTACCAGATGATTTTATCCAGCTGAATCTGCTTACCCCTATTGGATATCGACATATGTCAGAACCACGTACAACTGGTAAAGGGGGTGGTCTTGCTGTCATTTTTCGTGCGTCTTTAACTGTCTCTAAACTGGTTTTTCACAATACCACGACATTTGAGTACATGGTTATGAAGTTTGGTATCAAACATCCCGTTGTACTTATATTAATTTACAGACCACCTAAACAACAAAGTGACTTTTTCTCAGAACTCAGTGAACTACTAACCCAAGCATGTGCAAGTTATTCTTCTTGGTGATTTCAACATTCATGTTGATACTGCTTGCTCCACTGCTACTCAGCTAAATGTTGTCTTTGACTGTTTTGACCTCATCCAGCATGTTAATTTTCCAACTCATACTCATGGTCACACGCTTGATCTTGTTTGTACATCTGGTCTGAATAATATCTCTGTTGATAGTTTAGCTACCCCTCTTTCTGACCATAGACTCATCTCCTTTGATTTTACATCTATCTGTCCAGTCAACCACATCAAAAATCTAACCATACGTTATCGTCATTTAAATACTGTTGACACTAGCTCCTTTTGTGATTCTGTCGCCTCCTCTGCTCTTTCTGATGTGCTAAATTTAACCTGCCCATCTATGATCTATGACAAGTATTGCTGTACTGTTGAAAAATTGTTGGATGAGTTTGCCCCAACTAAGATTAGGTCTGTCCCTATGTCCCATTCCTCCCCGTGGTTCAATGCAGAGCTTCGAGGTTTGAAGGTAAAATGTAGACAACATGAACGTCTCTTCAGGAAAACTAGTTCAACTGGCCATTTTCTTATATACGCTGAATGCCTTCAGCAATACAAACTGGCCTTAAATACAGCCCGCTCTTCCCATATCTCCAGCATCATTAACAAAGCAAGCAATAGGCCCAAAATGTTATTTAGCACAATTAATAAACTGACTCAAGCACCAAAGCACAGCCTTAGTAACTCTGAATCCATGGTTATGTGCTGCTCTTTCCTGAACCATTTCCAGGGTAAGCTAGACACTTTGTATGCAACATTTGGTGAGGAACCAACTACCGATGAGCATATGAAATCTCAATCTATTAATTCTATGACAACCCTAGCCTTAACCAATTCCTCTTTAATCACTGAGCTAATACAAAAATCTAACTTCTCATCATGCACTCTTGATCCTGCACCTACTTTCCTGCTAAAAGACTGTACATCGGCGATTTCTGCCCCCATCTCCCACCTTATTAATATGTCATTTATTTCCTCTACTGTACCTGTGTCACTTAAGACTGCTGCTGTTACTCCCATACTCAAAAAGACTAATCTGGACCCGGCAGACTTATCCAACTACCGCCCTATTTCCAACCTGCCATTTGTATCGAAGATCATGGAAAAGGCTGTGGCCTCTCAGCTGCAGTCATTCCTAGCTGGTAACAACCTCTTTGATATTTTTCAATCTGGCTTCCGCCAGCAGCATAGCACGGAGACCGCGCTAGTAAAGGTTGTTAATGATCTTTTACTCATTGGAGACTCAGGTAGTCTCTCTATACTTCTGTTATTAGACCTCAGCTCTGCCTTTGACACTGTCTGTCATAAGATTTTACTTTCACGATTAGCGGAATTAGGCATATCAGGCTCTGCACTATCCTGGTTTTCCTCTTATCTCATGGGCAGGCAATATCACATCTCCATACACAATTCCAAATCTCCTACTGTCTTACTTAAACAGGGTGTCCCACAGGGCTCTGTTCTTGGCCCACTACTATTCATTCTGTACATTCAGCCGCTTGGCAACATCATTCGTAGACATGGTTTTAGTTATCATTGTTATGCTGATGATATTCAGTTATATACTGCTTGTCAACCAGATTCTGTTAATGTAAAATCCTCCCTCTCCTCTTGTGTTAGCGAGTTAAAACAATGGCTACACTCAAATTTTCTTAGCCTGAATCTGGGTAAAACCGACATTCTGATAACTGGTCCCGCATCTCTAATAAAAAACAACTCTGTGGACTTTAGTCTTGATCTGGATGCTACTACGATTTTCCCCTCAGCTACTGTTAGAAATTTAGGTATCATACTCGACCCCTCACTATCCTTTGATGCCCATATTCGCAGCCTCTCCAAAACGTCTTTTTTTCATTTACAACGCATTGTCAAACTGCGACCTTTCATCTGCAGAAATGATGCCGAAACATTAGTGCATGCTCTGATTACGTCCCGTCTCGACTACTGCAATTCACTCTTCTCTGGTCTATCAGCTCACTCAATCTCACGTTTACAGTACATACAAAACTCGGCTGCCAGAATGTTAACCTCCAATAAAAAATCTGCCCACATTACCCCTATATTATTTGATCTTCACTGGCTGCCAGTCTCATCTCGCATAAAATATAAAATCATACTTCTCACTTATAAGGCACTAAATGCTCTTTCCCCTCACTATCTTTCCGATCTTCTCTCATCCTATGTTCCTTCACGATCACTCCGGTCTTCAAATTCTGAACTTCTTTGTGTTCCTAGATACCGTCTATCCTCTGCGGGTGGCAGATCCTTTTCTGTCATTGCTCCAATACTATGGAACTCCTTACCCATTGCACTCAGAACCATCACCACTTTGACTGAATTTAAATCAAGGCTTAAGACCCACCTTTTCAACCTCCACTATCAGTCAATGCATAAGTGTTAGGAGTCCTTAATTTTTCTGAAATGTGGTGTATGTTTCATGTACTATGTAGTGTTCTATCTCTTGTCCTGTAGGTTTTTATGTCTATGTTGTCTCTGCTATTAACTCATGCAGCTGCATGTGATCCTTCGTCCTGGGCAAATGTCCGACGAATATGTTTATGTTTATGTATGTTCATTATATTTCATCTGTCTTGATATATTGAAATATTGTACCTTGTAAAGCGTCCTTGAGCTTGGGAAAGGCGCTATATAAATTAAACTTATTATTATTATTATTATTCCTTGGTCCGAATCTGCAGAATAAGGCTCAGTTTATTTTAATAATACATTATAATTAAAAATACATGATGACAGCTCACAAAGCTTTATTATGAGCTCTGCTTTCTTTGTGTGGCTGCGCAGCTTCTCGCTTAGCAACTTCTGAGAAATGCATTCGTTTCAGGGACATCAGGTCAGAAAGCAGAAAAGTTGGATTTTGTTTATTACTGCACACAGCACACAGCATTCAGAGGGCGGAGACCCACATTCAAATGCTGATAGTAACTGCTTCAAATTCAGGTGAGTGATCATTTTATATATAATGAATAAAGAGCCTCATCTTACGCTGCCCATCTTGATAGGTGAACTAGTGTATAGGTTTGTTATGGTTATGAGGCCCCATCTTCAAGCCTAAAGCCCAGGGTAATCTTCTGCTCTCCCAATAGCTAGCACTGGCCCTGAGCAAATGGTATGTAGGAGATATAGTATATAGGAAATATATGTTGGTGAAATGAAGATGTTTCTTACTAAGCACGCTGGTGACAATGACGATGCCGGTGATACTCAGACCCGTGAAGAACCGCAGCACTGCAAACATGATGATGGAGGAGGAGAAAACGCTCGCCATCGCGAAACATAATGCCAGCACATAGGACACCATCAACATGGTCTTCCGGCCATATCTAAGGAACAACACCACTTTGTAATGTAGAAGACTCACTGCTTAAACCAGAGGAGTGATGAAGAGAACTGTATAAACATATATATATAAATATATAAATATATCCATCACAGTCAGAACTGCTTTTAGAGAAAATTAATCAACACCTGACTGGTTACAGTGTGTCAGAGTCTCAGTGCTGCAGTGAGCACTGTTACACACTACAGTTACACTATATGGACAAAGGTAATGGGACACCTGACCTTTCCTGCCATATGTGGTTCTTCTCCAAACTGTTACCACAAAGCTGGAGGCACACAGTTGTTTCAGATGTCTGTGGATGTGGTACAATACAATTTTTCACTTGAACTTGGAAGTCCAAACCTGTTCCAGCATGGCCCCAGTGCACAAAGACAGCTCCATGAAGATCTGCTTTCCAAGGTTTTGGGAGAAAGATCTGGTGGTCTACTATAGAGCTCTGGTCTCAACCGTATTGAACATCTTTCCGATGAATGTGAACACTGACTGCACCCCAGGTCTCCTCGCCTACATCAGTACCTGATTTTATTAACGCCCTTGTGGTTGATGAACACAAATATCCATAAGCACACTCCAAGATCTAGTGGAACATCTTTCCAGAAGTGTGAAGAGAATTAAAAGAGCAAATTGGGACCAAATGTGGAATGCAATGCTCAAAAAGCACATACCGTACTAATGACCAGGTGTCCGCAAACTTTTGGCAATATAGTGTACTTCAGAACATTTTTGTGTCACTGTGTAAAAAAAAAAAAAACAGATAAAAACGATTAATTTTAGAGACCTGTCACTCAGACTGCCGAATATCGCTGCTCCTATCATCACTCCAATGAAGAAGATGGTGGCCATCACTTTATTCATCCCTCTGTTCTTACACACCAGATCCCACTGAGAGAGAGAGAGAGAGAGAGAGAGAGAGAGAGAGAGAGAGAGCGCGAGAGAGAGAGAGAGAGAGAGAGCGCGAGAGAGAGAGAGAGAGAGCGAGAGAGAGAGAGAGAGAGAGAGACTTTTTTTTTTACTTTTACAATCCTTTATTTGACACAAACCATGTTAAATGCCAGATGGTATCAAGTTTATTTAATTAAATAGATGGATGAATAGATAAATAAATGAATAAATAAAAAGATGAATAATATTAAATATATAAAATATATGACAGTGTAACATTGAGGGGGAGGGGTGGGAGGGTCAGGTTCTTTAGCCTAGTTCCGGTAAAAAGTACAAATCTTCTTTTATTACAAAACATAGAGCTTCAACACAACACCACACAGCCTCAAACATCTTTAGATCCCCCACACTCATAAACATTTAAATCAACCAGAATCCTTGATTTCATTAGTCTGGAGAAGTTTCTGTTTGCATCACAGTCAGCATTTTCTGTCACTTTGTTCTTTCTGCTCAGGTATGTGGCCACTTTAGGTGATGTGCAGCTGTGGAAAAAGTTCATCCTCTGCAGGACAGGTCTCACTGATTTCATAGTCCTTCAGCTGAACACGCTCCTCTGCTGTTAGTGTAGACCTCCAGCGATGTAGGAGTTGGTTAGCAATGCGCAGGGACCGGAGTCCCATATGTGCTGCCTCCTCCACTTGTGACAGGTCTGTCCCCGCGACATTCACAGCTCTCGGAGTGGGATGGTCTTTGAGGTGATCAGAGCTCTGGACAGTGTGGGGGTGGTTGCACCTGAGATGTCCAGATGTCTTCCGTTGGCCAGGGGCTCCTCCAGCAGAACATGTAATGTTCCGCAGACTTTAATCTGTTATTTTTAAAAAGTCCATATTTTCAAAGTCCACAGTAAAACACTGGTAAACCAGAAACATCCAGTGCGTTTGTGTCCATAAAAAACTACGTTCTGTCCAGTACCAGTCCTCTCACTATGTGCAAAAGTCCACTGGCTGGGTTACTGGGCCAGGTTAATAGTCTCTGGATAAACTGAAGGCAAAAGGCTGCAGCTCTGCTGGCGAGTTGAACCAGCCCTTGCCCCATTCCTCCTTGGGCAGAGGAAGGACAATCTGTGGAATCCAGTGCAGACCTTCCCAGAAAAAGTCTACGAGCAGGGCCTGGATGTTTGCTAGCAGGTTTGGTGGCGGATCCTCGCATGCCAGCTTGTGCCACAGAGACGACGCAGCCAGGATGATTATCACCAGTGTTTGCCCCCTGTAGGACATCTTCAGGACCAGCCGCTTCCACCTGCTCAGTCTGTCCTTGATGTGCTCTACAGTGCCTTCCCAGTTTTTATTTAAAAACCCGTTATTTCCCCAGGTAGACACACAACTACTTAAAACCACCTCTTTTCCACAGAAAACCTCCTGGGAGTTTCAGCTCTCGACCTCACCACTCCCCAACTAAATCTGCTTCACTTTATCTCCAGATACCTTTCACTGAAGATAAAAGCTCAAAGTCTTCTAAAAAATCAGTTAAAATATTTACATCAGATTGGGACCCCACCATAACAGCCAGGTCATCTGCATACACAGATGGGTAAAGTAAAGCATTAGCATGTGGAATATTAAAACCAGAAAGATGACTTCTTGATTAAAAGAGGTTCAATTGCTAGAGTGTACAACATTCCTGACAGTGACCAGCGTCTTACCCCTCTGTACACTCTAAAAGGAGCACATAAACCACCGTTAACCTTCAGTACACTCTCAACTTCACTGTACAACACCCTGATCATGGCTATGAAACCAGGGTTGAACCCAAAGCTTTCCAGCAACTTCCACAAGTATTCATGCTCAACCCGGTCAAAAGCCTTTTCCTGATCTAGGAAAATCAGACCAGTCTTTAAGCCCAATAGCCTGGAGACATCCAAAATGTCACGAATTAAGTATACGTTATCAAATATCGACCTCCCAAGCACACAGAACGTCTAGTCATGGTGAATGATCTGCTCCATCACCTTCGTCAGTCTGGAGGATAATGCTTTTGACAGCAGTTTGCAGTCAGTGAACAGTAGTGACACTGAGCACCAGTTCTTCAGGTGGGTCAGGTCTCCCTTTTTTGGCAGCAGGGTCAAGACAGCTCTCCTGCAGCTCGATGGGAGCTGACCACCCTTCACACTGTCCTGTAGGACCTCCAGCACGTCCTGCCCTATTACTGCGCAGAAAGCCTTGAAGAACTAAACAGGGAGAACATCTATTCATGGCGCCTGCCCGTTCTCCATGCCTTGGAGAGCTTCATGAAGCTCAGCTTTCTGTCTAACTCCTTGGCCACTGACTCTTGAGAGCTTTGGCAGGTTACTAAGAAAGTTCTCCTCCACCTCCTGTGCTCCTGTTCTATATACAGTGCCTTGCGAAAGTATTCGGCCCCCTTGAACTTTGGGACCTTTTGCCACATTTCAGGCTTCAAACATAAAGATATAAAACTGTAATTTTTTGTAAAGAATCAACAACAAGTGGGACACAATCATGAAGTGGAACGAAATTT
>JAAIIK010019976.1:4545-31019 GCA_014706435.1 Silurus glanis | reverse complement strand
CGCTTTACAAGGTAACAGATGAAATATAATGAACATACATAAACATAAACATATTCGTCGGACATTTGCCCAGGACGAAGGATCACATGCAGCTGCATGAGTTAATAGCAGAGACAACACAGACACAAAAACATACAGGACAAGAGATAGAACACTACATAGTACATGAACATACACCACATTTCAGAAAAATGAAGGACTCCTAACACATATGCATTGACTGATAGTGGAGGTTGAAAAGGTGGGTCTTAAGCCTTGATTTAAATTCAGTCAAAGTGGTGATGGTTCTGAGTGCAATGGGTAAGGAGTTCCATAGTATTGGAGCAATGACAGAAAAGGATCTGCCACCCGCAGAGGATAGACGGTATCTAGGAACACATAGAAGTTCAGAGTTTAAAGACCGGAGTGATCGTGAAGGAACATAGGATGAGAGAAGATCGGAAAGATAGTGAGGGGAAAGAGCATTTAGTGCCTTATAAGTGAGCAGTATGATTTTATATTTTATGCGAGATGAGACTGGCAGCCAGTGAAGATCAAATAATATAGGGGTAATGTGGGCAGATTTTTTATTGGAGGTTAACATTCTGGCAGCCGAGTTTTGTATGTACTGTAAACGTGAGATTGAGTGAGCTGATAGACCAGAGAAGAGTGACTTGCAGTAGTCGAGACGGGACGTAATCAGAGCATGCACTAATGTTTCGGCATCATTTCTGCAGATGAAAGGTCGCAGTTTGACAATGCGTTGTAAATGAAAAAAAGACGTTTTGGAGAGGCTGCGAATATGGGCATCAAAGGATAGTGAGGGGTCGAGTAAGATACCTAAATTTCTAACAGTAGCTGAGGGGAAAATCGTAGTAGCATCCAGATCAAGACTAAAGTCCACAGAGTTGTTTTTTATTAGAGATGCGGGACCAGTTATCAGAATGTCGGTTTTACCCAGATTCAGGCTAAGAAAATTTGAGTGTAGCCATTGTTTTAACTCGCTAACACAAGAGGAGAGTGAGGATTTTACATTAACAGAATCTGGTTGACAAGCAGTATATAACTGAATATCATCAGCATAACAATGATAACTAAAACCATGTCTACGAATGATGTTGCCAAGCGGCTGAATGTACAGAATGAATAGTAGTGGGCCAAGAACAGAGCCCTGTGGGACACCCTGTTTAAGTAAGACAGTAGGAGATTTGGAATTGTGTATGGAGATGTGATATTGCCTGTCCATGAGATAAGAGGAAAACCAGGATAGTGCAGAGCCTGATATGCCTAATTCCGCTAAGCGGGAAAGTAAAATCTTATGACAGACAGTATCAAAGGCAGAGCTGAGGTCTAATAACAGAAGTATAGAGAGACTACCTGAGTCTCCAATGAGTAAAAGATCATTAACAACCTTTACTAGCGCGGTCTCCGTGCTATGCTGTTGGCGGAAGCCAGATTGAAAAATATCGAAGAGGTTGTCACCAGCTAGGAATGACTGCAGCTGAGAGGCCACAGCCTTTTCCATGATCTTCGATACAAATGGCAGGTTGGAAATAGGGCGGTAGTTGGATAAGTCTGCCAGGTCCAGATTAGTCTTTTTGAGTATGGGAGTAACAGCAGCAGTCTTAAGTGACACAGGTACAGTAGAGGAGATAAATGACATATTAATAAGGTGGGAGATGGGGGCAGAAATCGCCGATGTACAGTCTTTTAGCAGGAAAGTAGGTGCAGGATCAAGAGTGCATGATGAGGAGTTAGATTTTTGTATTAACTCAGTGATTAAAGAGGAATTGGTTAAGGCTAGGGTTGTCATAGAATTAATAGATTGAGATTTCATATGCTCATCGGTAGTTTGTTCCTCACCAAATGTCGCATACAGAGTATCTAGCTTACCCTGGAAATGGTTCAGGAAAGAGCAGCACATAACCATGGATTCAGAGTCACTAAGGCTGTGCTTTGGTGCTTGAGTCAGTTTATTAATTGTGCTAAATAACATTTTGGGCCTATTGCTTGCTTTGTTAATGATGCTGGAGATATGGGAAGAGCGGGCTGTATTTAAGGCCAGTTTGTATTGCTGAAGGCATTCAGCGTATATAAGAAAATGGCCAGTTGAACCAGTTTTCCTGAAAAGACGTTCATGTTGTCTACATTTTACATTCAAACCTCGAAGCTCTGCATTGAACCACGGGGAGGAATGGGACATAGGGACAGACCTAATCTTAGTTGGGGCAAACTCGGGGTTATTTTTCAACAGTACAGCAATACTTGTCATAAATCATAGATGGGCAGTTTAAATTTAGCACATCAGAAAGAGCAGAGGAGGCAACAGAATCACAAAAGGAGCTAGTGTCAACAGTATTTAAATGACGATAACGTATGGTTAGATTTTTGATGTGGTTGACTGGACAGATAGATGTAAAATCAAAGGAGATGAGCCTATGGTCAGAAAGAGGGGTAGCTAAACTGTCAACAGAGATATTGTTCAGACCAGATGTACAAACAAGATCAAGCGTGTGACCATGAGTATGAGTTGGAAAATTAACATGCTGGATGAGGTCAAAACAGTCAAAGACAACATTTAGCTGAGTGGCAGTGGAGCAAGCAGTATCAACATGAATGTTGAAATCACCAAGAAGAAGAACTTGGGACGACACAGCACATGCTTGGGTTAGTAGTTCACTGAGTTCTGAGAAAAAAATCACTTTGTTGTTTAGGTGGTCTGTAAATTAATATAAGTACAACGGGATGTTTGATACCAAACTTCATAACCATGTACTCAAATGTCGTGGTATTGTGAAAAATCAGTTTAGAGACAGTTAAAGACGCACGAAAAATGACAGCAAGACCACCCCCTTTACCGGTTGTACGTGGTTCTGACATATGTCGATATCCAGTAGGGGTAAGCAGATTCAGCTGGATAAAATCATCTGGTACCTGCCAAGTCTCTGTGAGAAATAACATATCATATTTATTGTCAACTATTAGCTCATTCATATAGGTGCCTTTGTCTGAGATAGACCGACAATTTAGAAGGGCACAGTGTTTATTTGTTCCATTGACAGTAGGGGTGTGCTTAATCAGAGAGTCAGTCATATTAATGTTGACAAGGGAGCGATGTTGATTATGAGAACGCACCGACTGTTTCATAGCCCTGCTACTGGACCAGATAGAGGGTATCGCAGATGATGATGACTGATGAAGGACGTATCTCCTTCTGGAAGAGCGATGTAAATATATTGGGCGACAAAGGATACCAGATGCGCGGCAATGGTCATACGTCGCGGGGTCGAGGCGCCAGTGCCCGTTTAGAGCCACTAGCTCACAGGGCCTGTATACGATTTCCATTTGAGTGTTGAAACCAAAAATAGCCAGAGATAGAGTAGTAAATGCCAGAAACTTTAACGTGCTGAGAAGAGCCATGGAAAAGTCAGCCAACAGCATTACCGCGTTAGCCAGAACCGAACCCAACCCAACATCAACAAAAGCACACGGAAAGTGCAGCTACCCGACCAAACAGTATGCTAGCAGACAATCTACAAGTAGAGTGTTAACTCACCTCATAGTTAGTCAGATCGATGTAGGATCGAGAGGGTAGAGGGCTCACGATAAACTAGAAACCAAACTTTCTTGCCACAAAAAAAACTCTCCAACACGAGTTCTCCAGCACGCCGAAAGGCAAAAGATAACTCGCAAAAAACTCTCCAACACGCCGAAAGGCAAAAGATAACATCCAGATAACATCCAGACGTATGGAAATTCCTCAGATCGGGAAGCAATCCAAACAATAATTCCGAAACGTGAATTAACACAGCAGGCAAACGAAACGAAACAAAACAAAACAAGACAAAACAATAACCCAGCATGGAGCGGCAGCTAGATGCGCACAGCGTTCCCAAACCGGAAGTGAAGAACATCACTAACAACAAGAAAGACATCCCCACCCTGATGAATGGAATCAATGTGATTCCAATTACCGGGGATATAATATTCCCCAAAAATGAAGTGACTATAGGAGCACAGAATTTCACCCCAGATTCATCCAGCATCACCAAAGTCATGCCCCAAAATGGAGGGATTATGACCGATCCTGGAGACAGTGGGAACGTGCTCCAAAACGTCCTCGACAACAGCCACAATCAACCGGTGGCAAAAAGCGGGACACCATGAAAAATAATATTTAGTAAAACAAAAAACCCAAACAAAAGCAGGGTAAACAATAATACAAAAATAATAAACAATTCAATAAAAACAGCGGGAAGCCACAATAATACACAGACTATTGATACCCAGAATGAGAAGTTTAGAGCCCTGGTTAAAAAGTTATTTGAATTACTGAGATCATTCCATCACTTGGTCTATACACATTCAAAGAAGGAACCTCCTACTTTCTTGAGGCTCACACACTTTCTCGGCAATATAGTTAAGCCGGCTAATGTGACGCCGGAGACAAAAGCCCTCCTGGAGGGAAATGCCAAAAATTGGGCGTACACTACACGCCTGATCCTGCAGGATCACTACACTCAATTTATAGAAAAAGAGCACTCTCTTTTTGCAGACACTGCAGGAGGCATTGATTAGGGACTGGGGCACAGCTCTAAAAGTCGCAGCAAAGTGGTATAAAAAGAGATACCCCAAAAAACATATGCAGGAGTCGATTGAAAAGGTCGAGGCGCTCCTATTATCTTTGGGTGAAATTGAGGGTGGGGTGGGTAATAATAATAACACTGAGACTGAAAGAAGCCCTCCTGTGTTTACGGAGGAAGATTTTCCACCCCTATCATTGGGTTAGGGTTAGGGTTAGGTTAGTGGAACACTCACACGTGTTCCTGCTCCAGAAGAAAGGTCACGGGTACAGAGCCGCATGCCCCTAAGATCCACAAGGAACCACATACGTGGAGTGATCCTTTTGAGATGCCACTGGGCCGCCCTATCGTCTCTGACTGTGGTAGCGAAACGCAGGCCACAGCGGAATATGTTGAATATTTCCTTAACCCAATCAGTACCAAACCCCCCAGCTATATCAGGGACACCTATGATTTCATAGAGAAAATAGAGAATCTCTCTCTCCCTCCTGACTGTTTCCTATTCACCATCGATATAGATAGCCTATATACAAATATTGACACACCAGCTGGAATGGAGGCAGTCATAGAGTGGTTTACAAGGTTTCCTGATAAAACCAGACCTAAAGAAGCTATTCTAAAACCTTTGGAGATTAACCTCATTACAAACGATTTTGAGTTTAACTCCAAACACTATCTTAGGTCAAGGGCACGGCCATGGGCAAAAAGTTTGTCCCCTCCTATGCCAACATATTAATGGCAAGGTGGGAGGAAAGGGCACCTTTAAGCTATTTCAGGTTCCTTGATGACATTTGTGGTGTTTGGCCGGGCACAGAGGATCAATTCAAACAGTTTGCAGACCACCTGAATAATTTTCACCGCTCAATAAAAATCAAATATATGTTGGACAAAGCGGGTGTCAATTTTCTTGACACTGTAACCTACAAGGGAAAAAGGTTTTTGGAGAGGGGCAGGCTAGATGTCAAAGTTTATTTCAAAGACACCCACACACTAACCCTAACCATAACCCTAACCCATGGGGTTTGAATAAACAGTCTAGAGTAATTTAGAGCTCATGTTCATGACTGACAAAACACGAGATATGAGTGCTTGGGAGGTAGGCCAGCGCACAACGTGGACACTGGGCTTGGCCGGCTCTGCACCACTTGTCCCACTAACCCCCAATCCTAACCCTCTAACCCCAACCCTAAACCCTAACCCCTAAACCTAACCCCTAACCCTAAACCAGGGGTCACCAACCTTTTTGACACTGAGAGCTACTTCTTGGGTACTGACTAATGTGAAGGGCTACCAGTTTGATACACACTTCTGAAATGACAAATTTGCTCAATTTACCTTTAATTATATGTTATTATTAATAATTAATGATATTCATCTATGGCAGGGTCAAACTCAATTGCACATGGGGCCAAAACTCAAAGCACACTTTAGGTCACGGGCTGAACAGGATAAACATTTATTGAACACACTAAAACAATGTTTTTTGAACATAAATATGAATAAAAACAGACAGGAATATTATTCCAAAATAAATAAACTTAAACTTTGAATAACTTAAAATATTTTGCTCTTCATAAAAATATCTCCTGTCAAAATTATACTAGTTAGAAATATAAACATGCCGCGCAACCCGGAACAAATCAATATAAATTGTGCTTTTAAGTAAACATTAAAATAACAACAAATCAAAACAATCAGATTTCTTTGCTCGTATGCCATTATATAAAAAATAATCTTAAACTTTAAATAACTTAAAATATTTTGCTCTCCATAAAAATATCTCCTGTAAACACCAGACGTCTCACAGCTTCATCATGCAGCTCCTCAGAAACTCTCCCTCAGTAAATAAGCGGCTGATGAGACTCTGATTTCTCCTCTGCTTTCACACCAGCTTCAATTTGGGATTTTGCTCTGGTGAAAAACGTTTGCTGAAATGTCAGATTCTTCTTTAACTCTTCTACTTTCTGTATCTTCTGTATCTGTAGCTTCTCCTGATGTTTTGTCTCGTAGTTCTGTCTCAGATTCAATTCCTTAATTACAGCCACATTCGATCCACAAATAAAATACACGTGTTTACCGGCAGTGTCAGTAAACATCTACTCAGAATCAACTTTTCTCTTCACCACTGTGAGGCGCTGTTTCACAATAACTGTACAATAGGGTTAAATACATCAACAGAAGCTCGACTTGATTGACGCTGGAATGTTCCCAGGTAGTCTAGTGTTCGGTAAGGCAGCTGAAGCGCTGCATTATGGGATCTGTAGTTTGTGTTTATCAGCGCTTCATATCGCCGAGACATTAATAACAATAATAATAGATCTATATAAAATCATCTCGCGGGCCGGATTTGACACTGAGTTTGACACCCCTGATCTATGTGAAGACACTGATAATGTTAATGATTTCTCACAATAATTATCAACAATGATTTAACAAGGTAGGAAATAGCTATTTTTAGAAAAGGCTCACGGGCGACTCATGTGGTCCTTGCGGGCGACCTGGTGCCTGCGGGAACCACGTTGGTGACCCCTGCCCTAAACCTTAACCCCTCTAACCCTAACCCTCTAACCCTAAACCTAACCCCTAACCCTAACGCCTTTCCCCTAACCCTAACCCTCTAACCCTAAACCTAACCCTCTAACCGTAACCCTAACCCCAACCCTCGCCGAAGTACCAATTCCTGTGTTAGATGGGAAGAGGAACTCGTTATTATTGAGGACCAGGGAGAGTGCGAGCAGGATAATGATGGCGGCTCACAAAGGGTGACCCTAAGCCCAGACAAATGTGTATGAATGTGGAGCTCAAGGTGCCTTCTGCGACACCATGTGACTCCAGTGAGGTCCAAACAGGCACATAAACACTCCCAGAAAAATGATTGAGTGGAAACTGACTGTCCGTAAGAAATGCCTGGTTATTGGGGATTCCAACCTCTCCAGGATTCCCCCCTTTAAGAACCCAGACCTCCAAATAGAAAGCTATCTGGGGGCCACGTTTAGACACATGGAGGCCGTGATTAATAAAATTCCGGTCTCCAACGATGTAGAGCATCACATTTTAGCGCTGGGCATCAACAGTTGGACTCAAAACGCTAAAGACACTGCTATTAAACAAATGCAGGCGGCTTTAAGAGCGGCGAAAGAAAAATTCCCGCTTACGCAGATTTGGGTTCCGGAACTGAACTATTCTTGAACGCTCCCACCAAAGCAGCAAACACAACTAAACCTCCTGAGTGGTTACATCACTGCCAACCTAAATCATATTCCGGCCCTGCCCAGATCAGAGTTCCACACTGAGAGTGACAATATTCACTGGACAGTGAATACAACTTATCTAATAAGCTGCTTACAGCTTACTTATCTAATTATTAGAAATAAATCTAAAGAGGAACGACTTTGAGTTCAATGGGGAATTCTTCCTTCAGATTAAGGGAACAGCGATGAAAAAAGTTTGCTCCAGCCTACACCAACATATTTATGGCAGAATGGGAAACCTCAGCCTTATCCCGATGCCATAAACGGCTTCTTCATTACTTTAGATATCTTGATGATATATGGGGAGTTTGGACACACACAGAGAGGGAGTCTGAAGAATTTATAACAGCACTTAACAACCATAACCCATCTATAAAACTGAAATCCTCCATCAGCCAGCTCTCGTGGATTTTTTGGACACCACGACTTACAAGGGCCCGGATTTCAGCTCCACACACAAATTGGACATCAAGGTCTTCTTTAAGGAAACAGACACACACGCTCTACTGCACAAGGGAAGCTTTCACCCTAAACATACTTACTCTGGCCTGGTCAAATCACAACTCCTGAGGTTTCGTCGCATATGTACCCGAGAACGGGACTTCATGGAAGCGACACGAATCCTCTTTAGAGCACTTCGGAGCAGAGGATATAAAAGGTCCTTTTTGAGGAGGATTTTTAAATCATACCTCACAATAGGAACCCGGGCGGAAGGCACCAGCGTGCCGCTCATCCTGACATATTCCTCTGTCTCTGTGAAGCTTATCAGGGAGATAAGGTCCAATTTTATGCAAATATGCATAAAACCTGCAAGACTATTTGGTCAGAGCCAAACTTAATCCTCTACAGCAGGGAAAACCTAAACATCACGGACAATATCTGGAACAAAAACAACACAGAAGTTTTCAGCATTCATCGCTCAAGTACAGTGCACAGCAAAAATTGTGTTTACCTCATTTCCTGTAAACAATGTGGAGCCCAATATGTTGGAGAGACAGGCAACACCATCCTGGTCAGGATGACACAACACAAACACAACATATTAAAAGAAAAACAAATGGATACTTACCTGGTCAAACACTTCCGGGAACATGGATGTAAATCCCTCAGGGTCATGGTCCTACAGGCAAACCCACAATGGTCTGTGCCCCTGAGGAAAAGAGCAGAGAGAATTTGGATTCAGAAACTAGGTACTAATCATCCCCAAGTCCTAAATGAAAGGTGAATCTAGGTGAAGTGCACTACATGAAGTGTACTTCATAGTAAAACACAAAGGATTTTCACTTCTGAGAGGAATTGAGGTTCCAAACTTAACCAGGTTCAGGGTTAGGGTATCCCTCCCACTCGGGAAGGTGCCTTTCTCTTTTTTGTAGTATAGGTCATAATCTCATAACAGCACTAGTTGACCAGTGACTGTCCAGGGAGCAGACAGACAAGCTAAACTGACCGTCTGCAAGCTGCACAGAGTCGTCACTCAGGATCCACCATTTTGAGACTGTGTCTCTCCTCTGAGCAAAAGCAAAATGTAAAAATTTTTAGAAAGTCTGTTTTAGTAACCTGATTAACATTAAATTAAATAGAACTGAATGCACAGCAGCACCTCTGAACTAAAGACAGGATTGTTGAATATTAGATCTCTCACATCAAAAGTGCTGACTATAAACCATATTATTACCGACCAGGAGTTTGATCTAATGTGTTTGACAGAAACGTGGATTAAACAGAATGAATATTTAGCATTAAGTGAAGCGAGTCCTCCTGGGTATAGTTCCATACACCAACCCTGTCTAAATGTCTCCGATTTTCTCAAATTTATCTACTTCTTTACACAATGCATTAATTGTTGGTGACTTTGATAATCAGAGACTCCTTAATAACAGCAGTTGTGCCCCTTCTAGATTCAATTGGAATTAATCAGTATGTTAGAAGGACAAAAATAATTATTGAGGGCCACCACTTCAACAGATGTGTCTCCGCTGAAAGCATCATTCTTAGTTGCGGACAAGACTGCTAAAGCTAAGAAGCCCTTGACTAATAGGGAAGAATTGATTCTGCCTGCTACTAAGGACATTTGCAGTAAAAATTTTGGAGAGGCTGCAGTAAAAAATGTAGCAGATATCCCCCTTTCGACTAGCACCATAACAAGAAGTAATAATGAAATAGCGGCGGATGTTGAGGCACAGTTATTAGAGATGATGAATGGTAGGTATGGTGAATTGATATTATAGTGTAGAATTGTAGAAATTGTAATTGTTGCACTCAGATTACATACTATAAACTGACAAAGATTTTAATTTTTTTTATTTTTTGTCAAAACCTCCGCACCTCTACCCGGTCCACGGAAAGATTTTCATGCATGAAACTGGTCCCTGGTACAAAAAAGGTTGCGGACCACTGTGTTAAAGGACAGTGTGTAGAATAGTGGTGACACACTCTTGATTAAATATTAACATTTGGATTCAATATAAAAAAATATAAATAATTACACAGTCTGAAGTTATTTCAGATCATTACCTCATCTCTTTTCAAATCTGCCTCAGTCACTGCATTAGTACCTCACCACGTTACTGTGTTAAACACGTTCACGTCAACTACAGCAGCGAGTTTTATCAATAATCTTCCGGAAATGTCGATATTAATTAGATCTCCGTCTGACCCCACAGAGCTCGACTGGGCCACTGAATACCTAGGATCAACGTTCCATTACACTCTAGAGCAGTGGTCCCCAACCCCGGGCCGCGGACCGGCACCGGTCCGTGGGTCAATTGGTACCGGGGCGCACAGAAAGAATACATAACTTACATTATTTCTGTTGTATTTATTATCTGATTCTGAACGATGTTTTATTTTGGAAAATCACCGGATTTTCTCCTACACATCTGTCTATGACTCACTCTTAATGCATGTTATGATGCCTCGGTCACACGTCTTACCTCCATCCACTATCTTCTTAAAGGGGCTCTGGCCACTAACACATAATACATTACCACTAAATTCAAACCACCAAGCGAGCAAAATGAACAAACAACACCACAGTGGATTCACGTTTATTATAATATTTTGAAAGTACCAGTTTTAATGCCGGTCGTATCATTTTATTTTGTTGTATTTATCCGCCACACCTTAAAGGCCGGTCCGTGAAAATATTGTCTGATATTAAACCGGTCTGTGGCGCGAAAAAGGTTGGGGACCGCTGCTCTAGATGATGGAGCTCCCCTTAAAACCAAAATGATCAGGGAGAAAAAATCATCACAGTGGTATAATGATCATACGCACACCTTAAAACAGACCACTCGGAAATTAGAACGTAAATGGAGTCAAACAAAATGAACAGTATTTGAAATAGCATGGAAGGAGAATCTCCTGAGTTCTAGAAAATCTCTTAGTGCTGCTGATCAGCATATTTCTCCTCCCTCCTAGAAAATAACAAGCAGAATCCTAGATTTTTATTCTGTACTGCAGCAAAATGAACAGGAATAAAAGCACTGCACTCACATGCACACCATCAATAGGTAGTAATGATTTCATGAACTTTTTTAATAATAAAGTTGAAAACATCAGGCAAGAAATCCAGACGATTCAAATAAATCCAAACTATTTTATAAATAACCCTGTAGACAGCAGTGTCATTATAACAATCAATTACAAAGTTTTACTCCTATTCATGAGAACGACTTCATTTCATTAATTTCCTCATCAAAATCATCAACCTGCATTCTCGATCCCTCGCCTACAAGTTTCCTCAAACAGATCATTCCAGAGGGAATTGAACCTGTTTAAAAATAATAAACTCTTCCATTAGCACTGGTTTTGTACCAAAATCCTTCAAACTGCAGTTATCAACCCCCTAATTAAGAAACCTGACCTTGACCCTGTCAGCTGTCCAACTACAGACCAATATCAAACCTCCTCTTTATCTCCAAGATTCTAGAAAAGGTTGTAGCACAGCAGTTCTGCTCACATCTACTGAGGAATAACATTTATGAAATGTATCAGTCAGGATTTCGGCCTCATCATAGCACAGAGACGGCACTAGTTAAGGTGGTAAATGACTGTTATTGGCCTCTGATCAGGGTTTTGTCTCTTTACTTGTTTTGCTCGACCTCAGTGCACCTTTTCACACCATTGATCATAATCTCCTGCTTGCTGGACTTGAGAACGATGTTGGAATAAAGGGAACAGCTCTCTCCTGGCTCAGGTCTTATTTGAATGATCACTATCAGTTTGTTGATGTAAATGGTGAGTTCTCCACATGCTTTGGCATTTGGTGTTCTGCAAGGACCTGTCTTAGGCCCACTGCTTTTCTCTTTATATCTATAAATATATATAGACATATATTCTCTTTATATATGCTGCCTCTGGGTGAAATTATACATAAATTCACTTCCATTTTATTCACTTCCATTGCTATGCTGATGATACACAGCTGTATATTTCAGCAAAGCCAGATGAGAGAGATCAGCTTAACAATGTTGAGGAGTGTGTAAAGGACATTAGACAGTGGATGCTTGATAACTTCCTTCTGCTCAACTCAGATAAGACAGAAGTACTTTTACTAGGACCACATGCATCTAGAAGTAAACTTTCTGATTCTGTAGCATCTCTGGATGTTGTTTCTGTCTCAGTGTGTACAGCAGTCAAAGACCTTGGTGTGATTATTGACCCGAGTCTTTCCTTTGAGTCTCACGTGAATAATATTACCAGGATCGCCTTCTTTCACCTTAGAAATATTGCTAAAATTAGAAATATGATGTCGTTACAGGATGCAGAAAAACTAGTTGATGCTTTTGTAACATCTAGATTAGACTACTGTAACGCTTTACTGTCTGGGTGTTGGAGTAAGTGCAGAAATAAGCTTCAGTTAGTTCAGAATGCAGCAGCAAGAGTTCTCACTAGATCTAGAAAATATGAGCACATCAGCCCTGTTTTAATCATCTACACTGCTCCCAATTACATCTCACACTGATTATAAAATACTACTACTGACGTATAAAGCACTTAACGCTCTCACGCTGCAGTATCTGAGTGAACTTTTGTACCAGTATGATCCTCCACGCCTACTTAGATCAAAAGGTGCTGGCTATCTGTTGGTTCCTCAAATAATAAAGACTCCAGCAGGGGGCAGATGTTTCTCTTATAAACCCCACAGTTATGGAACAGCCTTCCAATCAGTGTTCGGGACTCAGACACAGTCTCAGTGTTCAAGTCGAGGCTGAACACATATTTATTTAGTGGAGTCTTTAGTCAGTAGGTGTTTGTGAGGTAAAGGAGCAGATCTGTAGGGATCATGGATATGGAGTGTTTGGTGAACTGGGATATTTGGATGCTGTCGTCTCCTCACTCTCCCACGTTCACTCAGGTTTGTTGATGGTGGTGTGGTGGGTCGTCTCTTATCCCAGAGATCCTCATGTCTGTGTTTCCTTCTGCTTCTCCCTTTTAGTAGCGAGTCTTGCCGGAGTCCCGACTGCCCACTTAACTTTTATATAACAATAAGAACACATAATAATCCATATCCTTCTCTCTCTCTCTCTCTCTCTCTCTTGGTCGAGTTAAACATGCTCCTGAGCTTCCAGAAATCACTGTCCTTGCCCCTCTTCCCACCTTGGATCTTCTCATTTCGTCCTGGTCTGCCTCTGGATGATGTTCACTTTGATTGGAGGCCACTCTGTGCAGCTGGAGATGTTTCTCATCAATGCCCTGGAGATCCATGAAATTCCGGAGTAAGAACAGGAGCTTTGAGGATGGATTTGGACTGTAGATAATATCAACAGTCTGCTACACTGACTCAGGACTTCAGTTTGCTTCTGATCTCCATCACTGCACCTTAACATCGTTTAGCTGTAATAAATGGACATTCGGTGGCACCCAGATGAGGATGAGGTTCCCTCTTGAGTCTGGTTCCTCTCAAGGTTTCTTCCTTCTGCATCTTAGGGAGTTTTTCCTTCACCACAGTCGCCACCGGCTTGTTCATCAGGGACAAACTTACACTTATAAACAACATTTTTATCTCCACATTATCTGTGTAAAGCTGCTCTGAGACAATGTTCATTGTTAATAGTGCTATACAAATAAAAATGAATTGAATTGAAATGTATATGGACAATCCTTCTCACCAACCAACTGTACTGGTCAGCGCTACTATGTAACTGTTTTTCCGGTCTCATGTTGTCGGCGTTTTACTTTTATTTTTTTGCAGTAAATGTTGCACATGTCACTTTGTGTTGTTAGTTTAGCATTATGTGTACTTCTGTATTCCTTGTCTTCCTTCTGCTAATTTATGTTGTTGCTGTAGCACCTTGGTCCTGGGAAAACGTTGCTTCAGTTCACGGTGTACTGCACTGTATATGGTTGAAATGACAATAAAATCTACTTGACTTGACCAAGAGCAAGTGAATGCAAAATGATATTATAGCGCATCTAAAGATGTCCTTTACAATTTCTGAACCTCCAGCTTTGTGGTAACAGTTTGGAAAAGAACCACACATGGCAGGAAAGGTCAGGTGACTGAATAATTTTGGCAATATAGTGTATGATTATGTGTAATGACTAGTAATGTAAAGATGTATTGTAACTCTTAATTACAAGTTTATATTATTATTTGGCAAATCACTTTAGACAAAGAAAATCTCAGAATGAGCAGGCGTTTTTTTTTTTATATATATTTCTGAAGATTTTGAAAAGATTTATATTTACTTAACAGGCTATTTTTTCCACAGTATTAAGGCTATGGTATATGAAATGTAAACTTAAAGGGCTCAGGGGAACTCTGAGGGACCATAGGTTTGGGGAGCACCACAGCTGCTTTACTTGCTTTGGGAATGTTGATGGAGAAGTATAGAGAAGGTCAGAAGGAGCTGCATTGTGTGTTTGTGGATTTAGAGAAAGTGTACAAAAGGGTGGAGAGAGGAGTTGTGGTATTGTATGAGGAAGTCTGGTGTGTCAGAGAAGTATGTGAGGGTGGTGCAGGACTTGTATGAGGACAGTGTGACAGCAGTGAAGTGTGCAGTAGAAACAACAGACTGGTTCAAGGTGGAGGTTGGACTGCATCAAGGATCTGCTCTGAGCCCTTTCCTGTTTGCAGTGGTGATGGACAGGTTGAAGGACATCAGACAGGAGTCTCCATGGACTATGCTGTTTGCAGATGATATTGTGATTTGTGGTGAGAGTAGGGAGCAGGTGGAGAAGAGCCTGGAGAGCTGAAGGTACTTGCTGGAGAGAAGGGGAATGAAAGTCAGTAGGAGTAAGACAGAGTACTTGTGTGTGAACGAGAGGGAGGGCAGTGGAGGGGTGCGGTTGCAGGGAGAAGAGGTGGAGAAGGTGGAGGAGTTCAGGTACCTGGGGTCAACAGTGCAAAGTAATGGAGAGTGTGTTAGAGAAGTGAAGAAAAGAGTGCAGGCAGGGTGGAGTGGGTGGAGAAGAGTGATAGCAGGAGTGATTTGTGATAGAAGAGTATCTGTGAGAATGAAAATGAAAGTTTATAGGACTGTGGTGAGACCTGAGATGATGTATGGTTTAGAGACAGTGGCATTGAGTAAAAGACAGGAGGTGGAGCTGGAGGTAGCAGAGCTGAAGATGTTGAGATGTTCGTTGGGAGTAATGATGATGGACAGGATTAGAAAGGAGTTTATTAGAGGGACAGCGCATGTAGGACGTTTTTGGAGACACTGTGAGGGAAGTGAGATTTAGATGGTTTGGACATGTGCAGAGGAGGGACACGGGGTATATCAGTAGGAGAATGCTGAGGATGGAGACACCAGGAAGGAGGAAAAGAGGAAGACCAAGGAGGAGGTTTATAGATGTGGTGAAGGAAGACATGCAGGTGGTTGGTGTGAAAAGAGGCAGATGTAGAGGACAGGGGGGTATGGAGACGGATGATCCACTGTGGCGCCCCCTTATGGGAGAAGCCGAAAGAAGAAGAAGATGGAAGATGATTACTTATTTTAAAAAGAAGGTAGACATTTTTTTTAAGACAAGACACAGAAATACTTAAAATGATCTTATTTGTAAATTTTATACATAAACCACAAAATCATTGTCAGAATCTTAATAAATATTAGAAAATTATTATAAATGAGTAATAAGCAACAATCAATATTTATACACAGTTTTACTTGCAGTTTTATAATCAGATTATTCTTTACCATTTACAGTAAGATACAAAAAAATAATCGATTTATTTAGGTGAAAGGCGCGCAGCATGGTTATATAGCTTACAGTTTAAGCAAGTAATGCATCGATTTAGTGATTTTCTTTCTACAGCAGGTAATAGATCATAAAAATAATATATAAAACAAGTGTAAACATTAAAAAATAAATATATAAAGAAATAAAACAGCAGTTTTAATTTTTTGAATATTTTAAATGTTCACACAAAGTCTACATTTTACAATATATAATAATTCCAGATGTATTTAAGAATAGAATAAACTTAATTTTTCATTTGAATCACAGTAATTACATGTTAACGGTTAAATATTGATATAAACCATCTCAGTTAGCAAATATTTTCATGATTAAAGAAAGAAATATGAAAAACTGATCAGTTATTTACTTTATATTTACGTTTGTTACGCTCATGTTTGGTTTCAAATGAACCACTTACAATGAAGTAATCTGCAGATTGCTCAAGAACACCTGGCTGATGTGATAATACAGAGCTCTTCACCACTATCATCATTACACCAAATTAAAGCAGATGTTTTAAAACAAATTGCCCTAAATAATTTTTATCCACAACAGACCACTTTGGCTCTAGGCCTTCATTCCAGTCATAGGCTTGCACTTGTTTTGGTAGCTCATCTTGGTCCCCACTCGAATATGAAGTGTACTTCCTATGTGGCTAGAATGAAAGTCTGTAGCACATGAGCTCCTTGTACAGAGAATTGGACAGACTGATAAAAGAGATTTAAAGGAGTTCCAAAGTCATGACTGCTTCCTGATGTACTGTATATTGGTTTTCTGTTCCCTGCCATTATTGTGTGCTATATTTAAAAGTGATTACTAGAGCTGTACCCCAAACTTCTTTCTCTTCACTGCATAGTGCACTATTTCAGATTCAGGAATTTTTCCCGGAGGTTTTTGACAACACCTTGCTGTGTGCTGTTACCTCGTTTATCACTTTTATTGTCTTTGTTTCTGCTTTCTGGCTCTGATCTAAGTGTTGCCTCATCCAGATCCTCATACAATCGGCAACGCTCAGTCACAGACAGCAGGGACTGCTTCTCTCGAGATGTGGGGGACAGTGTTTGTGTCTTGACTTTTTCCAGTACTGTAATAGTCTTGTTGTTGGGCAACATTGCCTGCCCTGAGATGCAGTAATCACTGTTCACCTTCTTGTTTGGTAGATTAGTCCAGCCAAAGCCACCCAGTTTCTGGTCCAAAGATCCAGCTCGATGAATGCGAGATGCTTTGTTGTTCAAGCTGCAGCCTGGACTGAGTGCGTGTGTAGCAGAAGTGAGTGGTGTGAGAGAAACACAGTCGAGAGAAGAGTATATGGAGCGCAGCTCACTTACATCCGGCCAAGAAAAACTCTCAAGTGGCACAGGGCTTTTCATGTGCAAACAATCTGTAGATAAAACGGAGACACTGCTGGAGGGGGAAGTGTGTGTCCGTTGTACATCTTGTGTTGTCCAAACACACGTTAATGGGAGTTTCAGGCCTGGTTTTCCTGTAAAATAAAAATAAAACATTTAGTAATTTAGTAAACTTGCAGTTTTATATCAGCACTAAAAGTCAGACATGTGCGTTTTATTTTTATTGAAGAAAAGTTGTCTCTTGTCCTTAGCGCAGTAGCTACTTAATACTGAGGTTTTATGATTTAATCAATAAATCTTAAGTGTTTTTTGCTCATATACAAATTCAATTCAATTTATTAATTTACTGACAGGGGATTACTTCTCCCGGGCTTCCACTTACTTCAAGCTATCGGGTAAAATGAAAGGCGGCAGAATCTGCTTCTACATTAACGAATGTTGGTGTACAGATGTCACAATGCTGAATAAATACTGCAGCCCAAACTCAGAATCACTGTTCATAAACTGTAAACCATTTTATTCACTGTGGGAATTTTCCTCATTCATTCTGACCGGAGTTTACATCCCACCGCAGGCCAACGTGAATGATGCACTGCAAAACCTGGCAAACCAAATATCCAACATGGAGCAAAAACATCCGGATCCTTATAATTATCCTTGGAGACTTTAAAAGGTGCAAAACTAACACTTGAATAACCATAAAACAGGCAGCATATTAATTGTCCCACAAGAGAAAATAACTGGATCACTGCTACACCATTCTTAAGGACGCATATCGCTCTGTACCCCAGGCAGCTTTAGGGAACTCTTATCACTGCTTGGTGACTGCCATGTCAGCTGTCCAACTACAGTCCAATATCAAACCTCCACTTTATCTCCAAGATTCTAGAAAAGGTTGTAGCACAGCAGTTCTGCTCACATCTACTGAGGAATAACATTTATGAAATGTATCAGTCAGGATTTCAGCCTCATCATAGCACAGAGACGGCGCTAGTTAAGGTGGTAAATGACCTGTTATTGGCCTCTGATCAGGGTTTTGTCTCTTTACTTGTTTTGCTCGACCTCAGTGCAGCTTTTCACACCATTGATCATCATCTCCTGCTTGCTGGACTGGAGAACGTTGTTGGAATAAAGGGAACAGCTCTCTCCTGGCTCAGGTCTTATCTGACTGATCACTATCAGTTGTTGATGTAAATGGTGAGTTCTCCACACTCTCTGAGGTAAAGTTTGGTGTTCCGCAAGGATCTGTCTTAGGCCCACTGCTTTTCTCTTTATATATGCTGCCTCTGGGTGAAATTATACATAAACATGGTATTCGCTTCCATTGCTATGCTGATGATACACAGCTGTATATTTCAGCAAAGCCAGATGAGAGAGATCAGCTTAACAATGTTGAGGAGTGTGTAAAGGACATTAGACAGTGGATGCTTGATAACTTTCTTCTGCTCAACTCAGATAAGACAGAAGTACTTTTACTAGGACCACATGCAGCTAGAAGTAATTTCCGATTCTGTAGCATCTCTGGATGGTGTTTCTGTTTCAGTGTGTACAGCAGTCAAAGACCTTGGTGTGATTATTGACCCGAGTCTTTCCTTTGAGTCTCAAAGGTGCAGGCTATTTGTTGGTAGCTCAAATAATGAAGACTCCAGCAGCGGGCAGATGTTTCTCTTATAAACCCCACAGTTATGGAACAACCTTCCAATCAGTGTTTGGGACTCAGACACAGTCTCAGTGTTCAAGTCGAGGCTGAACACACATTTACTTAGTGGAGTCTTTAGTCAGTAGGTGTTTGTGAGGTAAAGGAGCAGATCTGGAGGGATCATGGATATGGAGTGTTTGGTGAACTGGGATATTTGGATGCTGTCGTCTCCTCATCCTCACACTTTCACTCAGGTTTGTTGATGGTAGTGTGGTGGGTCATCTCTTATCCCAGAGATCCTCATGTCTGTGTTTCCTTCTGCTTCTCCCTTTTAGTTCTGCTGCTATAGTGAGTCTTACCAGAGTCCAAACTGCACAGTGACATTAACTTTCATACAACAATAGTTAATAATCCATATCCTTCTCTTCTTTCTCTCTCTCTCTCTCTCTCTCTCTCTCTTGGTCGAGGTAAATATGCTCCTGAGGTTCCAGTGATCACTGTTCCTGCCCCTCTTTCCTCCTCAGATCTTCTCACTTCGTCCTGGTCTGCCTCTTTGATTGGAGGCGACTCTGTGCAGCTGGAGATGTTTCTCATCAACGCCTTTGGTGGTTTGATGAAATTCCGGAATAAGAAGGGGAGCTTTGAGGATGGATTTGGACTGTAGTTAATCTCAACAGTCTGCTACACTGACTCAGGAATACAGTTTGCTCTGATCTCCATCACTGCACCTCAACATCGTTTATCTGTAATAAATGGACATTCGGTGGCACCCAGATGAGGATGAGGTTCCCTCTTGAGTCTGGTTCCTCTCAAGGTTTCTTCCTTCTGCATCTCAGGGAGTTTTTCCTTCATCACAGTCTCCACCGACTTGTTCATCAGGGACAAACTTACACTTATAAAGAACATCTTCATTTATATCTCCACATTATCTGTGTAAAGCTGCTCTGAGACAATGTTCATTATTAAAAGCACAAAACAAAAAAATTAATTGAATTAAATTGGTTCATCTTATTTCAACATACAACGAGAAACTAATATCTGCTAAGCCTATAATCAAAACAGTGAAGAGATGGACCAGTGAGGCAAAGCAGTTTTTATCATTTCATATCTTTTATTTCCAGCCAGTAGCATTATGGAAACAAAATGATTGATGGAAAATGTATCCAATAAGTGCATTATTCTAACGATATATGGGAGGATTTTATTCCCCACGTTTGCAAGTTCTTAGTCTTATTAATCTTTACAAACACTTAGTGGTCAAACAGTGAAGAACGTGCACTTTGATGTAGCTGGCAGTAAGTGGATGCAGCTCTTATTTCTGTTCAAACAGCTGTTTTCAGCTCGTGCTAACTGGGCTTTGTCTACAAAAAAAGAAAACAGAAAAAAATGGACAGTCAAAAAAATAGTTTTATCGGATATTATCTGAAAATATTCTTGGGGCGGAGTAACAACAGAGACTTGGAGATCTGCATGGAGATGCTATTTTACATCTGTAAGTTACAATAAATCTCCCTTTACAGTTTTATACCATGTTATAGGTTTTATTGCACTTTTGTTTTTATAAGAAAAATGCTTGAAATGTACGTGTGTGTGTGTGTGTGTGTGTGTGTGTGTGTGTGTGTGTATATATATTTATAGTTGAGATTGGAACGGTCGCACATCAATATGAATGGTCATGACTGTAAAACAAGAGCTTGTCTGCTACCTGGTCATCAATATGAATGTTAACTCAATATCAATATCCAAACATGTAGAACAAAATCCTTTAAATGATCAGCAGGTCATTTCTATGCAGACTGTATGAATAGAATATGAATGATCACCTGAGTTTAGCAGGTGTCTCTCAAACAGGGGGAGGGAGAAAAGGATCAGACAGTCTCAGATAAATGTTTGTAGGAATCACATTTGTTATGAAAATCTTTATAAAATTTAAAATATAAACTCATGAGACATGTGGCTTTAACCCAGGACTTTTCTGGATAGCTCTAGAACTGATTTCATGTATTTATATATGAAATAAAAATAATGTTCAATGCAGGAAATGTATATCCATGGCACTTCATCATCTATAACTTAATATATTTTGGAGCAATATCAACTTTGATGATTGGACCCCTAACCCCTAACCCTAACCCTAACCCACATTTTTATCAGGACTGTTAACATTTCAGCTTAGGGAGGGCATTTCTGCTGTGAGTCCTAAAAGCTGTGGCGAAGGCTAATAGGTTAGAAATAAGTTTAATTGTACATTTCCTTTGTTTCTTTGATATGTTTTCTATTTTCTTTTTGGAATAAAATATTGGGTTTATGACGTCTGCAATCATTGTATTCTAGTTTTATTTACATTTACACAGCAAAACTTTTTTTGGAATTGTGTTGTAGTTTAACATTTGTCTTATTTAAGAAAATTCATAAGCCAAAAAAGAATGAAGCGAAAAGATGATGATGGTGATCAGGAATGTCTCTGTTCTCAGTCATGTTCTCATCACTGACTCCCTCTGTCTCATCCACGTTAACCCCAAACTTCTTACTGCCTTCTGCCTGCTCATTGTGAGCTTCAGAAACTAGTCTACGTCTGTGGTGTGAGAGAGACAGGAAATGATCTAAAGTGGATTGAAAAAGCTGCACAATGACAGGAAACATGTTGATGAGCTGAAAATGGCACGCAGCCGTAACCCAAGAAAAAATATTGATCACGTCACCATTTTGAAAATGTAAGAAGTAGAAAGTACAGATATTTGTGTAAAAATGTAATGAGTGAAAGTAAAAAGTTGTCCAAAAATAAATAGTGAAGTAAAATACTGATACCAGAAAATCTATTTTAGATCAGTACACAGTATTTGTACTTATTCCTCCTCTGGTGTAGGAATTCTAAACTGAAGACTGTGAGTTCATAATCCTACTCCTGGGCCCATAACTATCACCTGCTCAGTGTATAAATGAGATTATATCACTCTGGATAAGGGCTTCTACCATGTCCTGCAAAAGTTAGTTTGTTTACCAAACATTTGAAGGCTCCAGTGCCTATTGTAAAATCACAACTGTCCACCAGAGGCACAGTGACCTAAGTTCTGAGTTCATGGTTATTGATTACAATATCATTTTTTATTTAAAAAAAAAAAAAAAAAAAAAAAAACCCTCAACCCATGGAGCCAATTAGTGCTGATTCAGGATTAACTGACTCGAATGATTTTATTTTAAACTCTCACCTGTGCAGGTGCTCTTGTTCTCCTCGTCTGCCAGCAATTGTATATGTGTTTTATTGACAGTGTTTGTGCTGGTGTCTGAGCTTCGCCTCCACGACTGAGGAGAAGCTTCTTCGCTCTGTATGTGATGGCTGAACTTCTTCTTCAGACTTAAAACTGCATTTTCTTTCGGCTCCTTTTCATTTCCTTCTTCTTTACCCTTAATTAAACAAAATAATATTCATAAAATTTTCTTCTTTTGAAAAATGAATTCAGAAATGTGATGATTATAAGAAGAAACATTATTGTACAACAATGATTCACCTTCACTGGTGATTCCTCTATAATGGTGCTCAGATCATCATCAGCAATCATCTCTGGTCCTCGAACATCTCCTTTATTTCTCTGGGAAAAGGAACTTGGTCCTTTGAATAGTGACATTTCTCTGAACTTACTTCCTCCCACTGAGCTCATGACCTCTTTCTCCATTTCCTGCCAAACCTTAATCATTTCTGTTGAAGAACAGAAATGTTCTTCTGGAAACTCTTCTGGTTTGTGAGCCTGAGAGCCATCAAGCTCTATGCTGAGCACATCTTGAAGTTTATCAGGTTCAGTGCTGATGTCAGAGTCTACAGATGTCACTAAGGATGTTTCTGTGATTGAAGTTTTGCGATGGTCAGTGTGAGGAATCTTGTTAAAGTGGTTGACAGAAGTGCGCACTAACCCGCTCGGGATGTAGGCCAGACTCTCTCTGCGCTTCAGGCTAAAACCTTCATCCTGCTGCTCAGCATTCTCATAGTAGTTCCTGATCTTATCAATGAGCAGACGCTCCTGTTTGGACAGAGTTGAATCTCTTCTTCTACAGACATTTTGATTTGATCCAGACACCAGCTCCTCTCTTGATGATACTTCCTGATGAATGTGCTGAGGAGACCGAAGCTCATCTGGTCCAGCACTACTGTGGCGAGCATTAGCAATAAAATGTTCAGCAATGACACCTGCTTTATCCAGAACAGACGATGGAAGGATGGAGTGATTTTTACTTTCCACACAATCGTCCTCTACTTCCTCTTCAGAAGACTGTCCATCCTGATTCAGCACAATGTCTTCTTTTACCTCATATTTGTCCGATTTCTCCACAGCGCTCACGTGATAAACACTGTGTCTGATTTTGGCTCGGTCACAATCGGATATGGGTTTTGATTCGTTTACAGAGCTGAGTTCTGCTGCTGTGTTATTCTGGAACTCTAATATATTTGGTGATGCCTGCAATCATATACATCAGCATTCATTAACCCCATTTTAAACATAAGAGAAAAAGAATTTAACTATATTTTAAGCCACTAATAATTAAAAAAAAGCCAGGTCTAGCGTTCGTTATATACTTTATATTGATTCTTTCTTTTCTTTTTTTTTTTTTTTTACATTTATACTTGTATGTATGTATACATACATGTGTCCTTGACTCTGTTCATATAAATCCCATAATTAAATCACTTTATCTGCTAGTGTCATGTAACTAACAGGAAACAGATGCAAGTGCAGGAAATGTATTTACGATGCACAAACCACCCTAACCCTAACCCTAACCCTAACCCAAAACAAAACTAAACACATGATCAGCATGACCTGTACAAACATGGGAAGAAACCTATAAATAAAATGTTCAATGACCATTTCCTATACACTTCTACCTCCTGCAATCATTGCACTACTTAGTTTTTTCCAAAATCAAAGGGTCTTGGAAAGACAGATAGATAGACAGACAGATAAATGAATGGATGGACAGATGGATTGCACAGATGAATAGATAGACAAACCACCAAAGAGATAAAATGCATGAAAAAGTAAAGACGACATGTAGAAATTCACAGAGGCTGTTGGTTATAAAATGCTGATTATCAGACCTTGAGTATGTTTGGACCCTCACACACCTGTCTCTCCTCCTGCTGTGAAAGCTGAGAGTCTCCATGTTCTTGCCATTCTTCATCCTGAGACACAAACAAAAATCATTTATAGCTTTTATAGGTTTAACGATGGAAAAATCAGAAGCAAAATGGCACAATGCCACACACAAGGCAGTGAATTGAGAGGGTGGGGTCAGTCAAATGAGGAGGCGGAGTCAGTAAACCATAAGGCTGGGTAAATGATGACAGTTCTCATGATGCATTAGATCAGCAGTAGAAGGTTAGTGTTGATACAGGAATAAAGTGACTGGATGAAGCTCTGGGGGCTGTTAAAGTTATGTCCACTTTCACAAATGAGACTGTGCTTCAGATATCAGGCAATAAAATGTAGAGGAACAAGAAAAGGGAAGAATATTTTCAGTTTGTTTCTGGTGTTTGCGGTCCAACAGGAAAAAGCAAGCATGCTCACTACAGGAATGTTACTGACATGATGCCATGCACGTGGTCTGCAATAAACATCTCACCATGTCGAGCTGAAGCAGGGCTTTAGCTCTGAAGCTCCAACAGGAAATCATGGAGCTGCTAAAGTCCTCCATTATCACATCATCTGTTTCACTTTTCTTCTCCTCCTCCTCATCTTGAAGCTCACATTGTGGAACATCATCTCTGTAAGTGAGATCCTGCAACGTGTCTGAGGTGGAGCTCAGAGCAACAAGGTTCTCTCTCAGTTCTCCTTCACTGAGTGAGTGCTGCCACGCCCACACCAGAGTGTAAACACACACATTACAACATCACTGGAAGCCTCACCGGCAAAGAACTGCATCAAAACTTCTGAACAATGTGTGACATGTAAAAGATCCAGTTCTTTTCTTTCACAAGTGTTGAGGAATCTAAAGCTGCGTGTGAAGGTTCTTTAATGACTAGAAGGGGAAGGGGTCTAAAATATTAACTGTGTGGGTGGGCCTCAGCTCTGAGAAGAGTCCAGTCATGCTCAATCTGGACTTTAAAAATCACAACAGCTCAGTCCATTAATGATGATAACGAGATTTTCTCATGTGATGATTTTTTTTCCAGCTGATTTGTGATGGAGCTCAGATGATTTGTATAATATTTCAATTCCCCATAAAAGTTTCAAACTGTTTCAAATGTACCTTCTTACCTTAAGCATGCCTGCAGACCCACACAGATGCAAGCAGCCAATCAGATCACAGGAAAAAGCAGGCAATCAGATGAGGGGAAAATAAATTTTCAATAAAAGAAATAAAAATGAAAAAAATAATTAGAAATAAGCAATCGAAATATATAGTTACATGTTAAAGAAAAGAAACATGAACATTGTACATAACAGATTATTATAAAATGTAATACAATTGTAAAAAACAAATAAGAAATTATTTATTATAAATAATATGTATTATTTCCATATAGTTGAAGATTATTTACCTTTATTGGTTTTAAGCATCTGTTTGGTTATTTCTAAAAAATTAAAAACACAACATATGAATGGTTACTGATAAATAAACATTAAATACAGTATATATGTAATACGTGTGTGTGTGTGTGTATGTAAATAATGTTTGCAGGGTGTGATTGTATTTAAAAGAATAGACAGGAACCTGACTGCCGAGTGTGTGTGAAATCATCAGACTGTGTTTTCTTTTTCCTCTCAGAGTTAAATCTGTACTTCTGATCTGTGTAACACAAAAACACACCAACTGCATCATCATTATCCACATTCAGAATTTTCTGTCTACACTTACACAGACACCAGGGGAGAGTCGATCAAAACGTGTAAAAGAAGCAGTGTGTGTGTGTGTGTGTGTGTGTGTGTGTGTGTGTGTGTGTGTGCGTGCGCAGTAACCTGTAGACGGACTGCATGTTCATGTTTTCTCTTCATGGTGTTTATGTACCAGGCTACTTCAGTCATGCGCACATGCGTAAGAGCAGTGCACATTTTTATCATGCATGTAGTTTCTGCTTCACACGACATCACTAATGAATCTCTGCACGTGTCCATAACCTCACAAACACAAACACACCACTGTATACTGTAAATAACCTCACACACACCACTGTATACTGTAAATAATCTCAAACACACAACTGTATACTGTAAATAACCTCACACACACAAACACCACTGTATACTGTAAAAAACCTCACACACACACACACACACACACCACTGTATACTGTAAATAACCTCACACACACAAACACACCACTGTATACTGTAAATAACCTCACAAACACACACACGCACACACAACTGTATACTGTAAATAACCTCAAACAGACACACACACCACTGTATACTGTAAATAACCTCTCAAACACACACACACACACAACACACACACACACCACTGTATACTGTAAATAACCTCACAAACACAC